>JAZHYW010057694.1:0-149399 GCA_037355805.1 Ixodes ricinus
TTACGTGAGGTGAGCTGGCCAGAGCGACCAGCATCACAACAGCCTCACCGTTCGTCCCTGGCATCGGGCGTGGCCACGGACGTGAGAGGTGAGGTGGAACTGGCCGGAGCGACCAGCATCACCAGAGCATCACCGTTCGTCCCTGGCATCGGGTGCAGCCACGGACGTGAGAGGTGAGGTGAGGCAACTGGCCAGAGCGGCCGGCCTCACCGTTCGTCCCTGGCATCGGGCGCGTCAACGGACGTGAAATGTGAGGTGAGCCCGGCCGGAGCGACCAGCATCAACACAGCATCACCGTTCGTCCCTGACATCGGGCGCGGCTACGGACGTGAGAGGTGAGGTGAGACTGGCCGGAGCGACCAGCACCACAACAGCATCACCGTTCGTCCCTGGCATCGGGCGCGGCCAAGGACGTGAGAGGTGAGGTGAGCCTGGCCGGAGCGACCAGCATCACTACAGCCTCACTGTTCGTCCTTGGCATCGGGCGCGGCCATGGACATGAGAGGTGAGGTGAAAATGGCCGGAACGACCAGCATCACCACAGCCTCACCGTTCGTCCCTGGCATAGGGCGCGGCCACGGACGTGAGAGGTCAAAATGGCCGGAGCGACCAGCATCACCACAGAATCCCCGTTCGTCTCTGGCATCGGGCGAGTCAACGGACGTGAGAGGTGAGGTGAGGCTGGCTGGAGCGACCAGCATCAGCACAGCCTGACCGTTCGTTCCTGGCATCGGGCGCGGCCACGGACGTGGCAGGTGAAGTGAGGCTGGCCGGAGCGACCAGCATCACCACAGCATCACCGTTTGTCCCTGGCATTGGGTGCGGCCACGGACATGAGAGGTGAGATGAGCCTGGCCGGAGCGACCAGCATCACCACAGCCTCAGCGTTCGTCCCTGGCATCGGGCGCGGCCACGGACATGAGAGGTGAGGTGAGACGGGCCAGAGCGACCAGCATCACCACAGCCTCACCGTTCGTCCCTGGCATCGAGCGCGTCCACGGACGTGAGAGGTGAGGTGAGACTGGTCGGAGCGCCCAGCATCACCAGAGCATCATCATTCGCCCCTGGCATCGGGTGCGGCCACGGACGTGACAGGTGAGGTGAGGCAACTGGCCAGAGCGGCCAGCCTCACCATTCGTCCTTGGCATCGGGCGCGGACACGGACGTGAGAGGTGAGGTGAGACTGGCCGGAGCGACCAGCATCACCTCAGCCTCACAGTTCGTCCCCGGCATCCGGTGCGGCCACGGACGTGAGAGGTGAGGTGAGGCTGGCCGGAGCGACCAGCATCACCACAGCATCACCGGTCGTCCCTGGCATCAAGCACGGCCACGGACGTGAGAGGTGGAAGGCTGGCCGGAGCGACCAGCATCACCACAGCATCACCGTTCGTCCCTGGCATTGGGCGCGGCCACGGACGTGAGAGGTGTGGTGAGGCAGCTGGCCAGAGCGGCCAGCCTCACCATTCGTCCCTGGCAGCGGGCATGGCCACGGACGTGAGAGGTGAGGCTCGCCGGAGTGACCAGCATCACCACAGCCTCACCGTTCGTCCCAGGCATCGGGTGTGGCCACGGGCGTGACAGGCGAGGTGAGGCAACTGGCCAGAGCGGGCAGCCTCACGCATTCGTCCCTGGCATCAAGCGCGGACACGGACGTGAGAGGTGAGGTGAGACTGGCCGGAGCGACCAGCATCACCGCAGCCTCACAGTTCGTCCCTGGCATCCGGCGCGGCCACGGACGTGAGAGGTGAGGTGAGACTGGCCGGAGCGACCAGCATCACCACAGCATCATCGTTCGTCCCCGGCATCGGGCGTGGCCACGGACGTGAGAGGTGAGGTGAGGCTGGCCGGAGCGACCAGCATCACCACAGCCTCACCGTTCGTCCCTTGCATTGGTCGCGGCCACGGACGTGAGAGGTGAGGTGAGGCTGGCCAGAGGAACCAGGATCACCACGGCCTCACCGTTCGTCCCTGGCATCGGGAGCGGCCACGGACGTGAGAGGCGAGGTGAGAATGGCCGGAGCGACCAGCATCACCACAGCATCACCGTTCGTCCCTGGCATCGGGTGCGGCCACGGACGTGAGAGGTGAGGTGAGGCTGGCCGGAGCGACCAGAATCACCACAGCCTCCCAGTTCGTCCCTGGCATCAAGCGCGGCCACGGACGTAAGACGTGAGCTGAGGCTGGCTGGAGCGAACAGCATCACCACAGCATCACTGTTCGTCCCAGGCATCGAGCGCGGCCACGAACGTGACGTGAGCTGAGGCTGGCCGCAGCGACCAGCATCACCACAGCATCACCGTTCGTCCCTGGCATCGAGCGCGGCCATGGACGTGAGAGGTGAGGTGAGGCAGCTGGCCAGAGCGGCCAGCCTCATCGTTCGTCCCTGGCATCGGGCACGGCCATGGACGTGAGAGGTGAGGCTCGCCGGAGTGACCAGCATCACCACAGCCTCACCGTTCGTCCCTGGCATCTGGCGCGGCCACGGACGTGAGAGGTGAGGTGAGACTGGCCGGAGTGACCAGCATCACCAGAGCATCACCGTTCGTCCCTGGCATCGGGTGCGGCCACGGACGTGAGAGGTGAGGTGAGGCAACTGGCCAGAGCGGCCAGCCTCACCGTTCGTCCCTGACATCGGGCGCGGCCACGGACGTGAGATGTGAGCTGAGCCTGGCTGGAGCGACCAGCATCACCACAGCATCACCGTTCGTCCCTGGCATCGGGCACGGCCACGGGACGTGAGGTGAAGCTGGCCAAATCGACCTGCATCACCACAGCATCCCCGTTCGTCCCTGGCATCGGGTGCGGCCACGGACGTGAGAGGTGAGGTGAGGCAGCTGGACAGAGCGGCCAGCCTCACCGTTCGTCCCTGGCATCGGGCGCGGCCACGGGCGTGAGATGTGAGCTGAGCCCGGCCGTAGCGACCAGCATCACCACAGCATCACCGTTCGTCCCTGACATCGGGCGCGGCTACGGACGTAAGAGGTGAGGTGAGACTGGCCGGAGCGACCAGCATCACAAGAGCATCACCGTTCGTCCCTGGCATCGGGCGTGGCCATGGACGTGAGAGGTGAGATGAGGGTGGCCAGAGCGACCAGCATCACCAAAGCATCACTGTTCGTCCCTGGCATCGGGCGCGGCCACGGACGTGAGAGGTGAGGTGAGAATGGCCGGAACGACCAGCATCACCATAGCCTCACCGTTCGTCCCTGGCATCGGTCGCGGCCACTGACGTGAGAGGTCAGAATGGCCGGAGCGACCAGCATCACCACAGCATCCCGTTCGTCTCTGGCATCGGGCGAGGCTAAGGACATAAGAGGTGAGGTGAGGCTGGCCGGAGCGACCAGCATCAGCACAGCCTGACGGTTCGTTGAGGTGAGACTGGCTGGAGCAACCAGCATCACCAGGGCCTCCCCGTTCGTCCCTGGCGTCGGCCGCGGACACGGACGTGAGAGGTGAGGTGAGGCCGGCCGGAGCGACCAGCATCACCACAGAATCACCGTTCGTCCCTGACACCGGGCGCGGCTACAGACGTGAGAGGTGAGATGTCTGGTTGAGCGACCACCATTACAACAGCATCACGGTTACGTCCTTGGCATCTGGCGCGGCCACGGACGTGAGAGGTGAGGTGAGGCTGGCCGGAGCGACCAGCATCACCACAGCATCCCCGTTCGGCCCTGGCATCGGGTGCGGCCACGGACGTGAGAGGTGAGGTGAGGCAACTGGCCAGAGCGGCCAGCCTCACCGTTCGTCCCTGGCATCGGGCGCGGCCACGGACGTGATATGTGAGCTGAGTCCTGCCGGAGCGACCATCATCACGACAGTATCACCGTTCGTCCCTGATATCGGGCGCGGCTACGGACGTGAGAGGTGAGGTGAGACTGGCCGGAGCGACCACCATCCCAACAGCGTCACCGTTCGTCCCTGGCATCGGGCGTGGCCGTGGACGTGAAAGGTGAGGTGTGGGTGGCCGGAGCGACCAACATCACCACAACCTCACCGTTCGTCCCTGGCATCGGGCGCGGCCACGGACGTGAGAGGTGAGGCAAGTCTGGCCGGAGCGACCAGCATCACCACAGCCTCACTGTTCGTCCCTGGTATCGCGCACGGCCACGGACGTGAGAGGTGAGGCGAGGCTGGCCGGAGCGACCAGCATCACCGCAGCCTCACAGTTGGTCCCTGACATCGGGTGCGGCCACGGACATGAGGTGAGGGTGAGGCTGGCGGGAGCGACCAGCATCACCACAGCATCACCGTTCGTCCCTTACATCGGGCGCGGCCACGGACGGGAGAGGTGAGGCAGCTGGCCAGAGCGACCAGCATCACCACAACCTCACCGTTCATGCCTGGCATCGAGCGCGGCCACGGACGTGAGAGGTGAGGTGAGACTGGCCGGAGCGACCAGCATCACCACAGCATCACCGTTCGTCCCTGGCATCGGGTGCGGCCACGGATATGAGAGGTGAGATGAGCCTGGCCGGAAGACCAGCATAACCACAGCCTCACCGTTCGTCCCTGGCATCGGGCGCGGCCACGGACGCGAGAGGTGAGTGAGACGGGCCAGAGCGACCAGCATCACCACAGCGTCACCGTTCGTCCCTGGCATCGGGCGCGGCCACGGACGTGAGTGGTGAGGTGAGGCTGGCCGGAGGAACCAGCATCACCACGGCCTCACCGTTCGTCCCTGGCATCCGGCACGGCCACGGACGTGAGAGCGAGGTAAGACTGGCCGAAGCGACCAGCATCACCACAGCCTCACCGTTCGTCCCTGGCATCGGGCGCGGCCACGGACGTGAGAGGTGAGGTGAGGCTGGCCGGAGCGACCAGCATCACCACAGCATCACCGTTCGTCCCTGGCATCGGGCGCGGCCACGGACGTGAGAGGTGAGGTGAGACTGGCTCAGAGCGACCAGCATCACCACAGCCTCACCGTTCGTCCCTGGCATCGGGCGCGGCCACGGACGTGAGAGGTGAGGTGAGGCTGGCCGGAGCGACCAGCATCACCACAGCCTCACCGTTCGTCCCTGGCATCGGGCGCGGCCACGGACGTGAGAGGTGAGGTGAGGCTGGCCGGAGCGAACCAGCATCACCACGGCCTCACCGTTCGTCCCTGGCATCGGGCGCGGCCACGGACGTGAGAGGTGAGGTGAGACTGGCCGGAGCAACCAGCATCACCACAGCCTCACCGTTCGTCCCTGGCATCGGGCGCGGCCACGGACGTGAGAGGTGAGGTGAGACTGGCCGGAGCGACCAGCATCACCACAGCATCACCGTTCGTCCCTGGCATCGGGTGCGGCCACGGACGTGAGAGGTGAGGTGAGGCTGGCCGGAGCGACCAGAATCACCACAGTCTCACCGTTCGTCCCTGGCATCGGGCGCGGCCACGGACGTGAGAGGTGAGGTAAGACTGGCCGGAGCGACCAGCATCACCACAGCCTCACCGTTCGTCCCTGGCATCGGGCACGGCCACGGACGTGAGAGGTGAGTTGAGGCTGGCTGGAGCGAACAGCATCACCACAGCTTCACTGTTCGTCCCAGGCATCGAGCGCGGCCACGAACGTGAGGTGAGCTGAGGCTGGCCGCAGCGACCAGCATCACGACAGCATCACCATTCGTCCCTGGCATCGAGCGCGGCCATGGACGTGAGAGGTGAGGTGAGGCAGCTGGCCAGAGCGGCCAGCCTCACCGTTCGTCCCTGGCATCGGGCACGGCCACGGACGTGAGAGGTGAGACTGGCCGGAGCGACCAGCATCACCACAGCATCACCGTTCGTCCCTGGCATCGGGCGCGGCCACGGACGTGAGAGGTGAGGTGATGCAGCTGGCCAGAGCGACCAGCCTCACCGTTCGTCCCTGGCATCGGGCGCGGCCACGGACGTGAGATGGGAGCTGAGCCCGGCCGGAGCGACCAGCATCAGCACAGCATCACCGTTCGTCCCTGGCATCGGGCGCGGCCACGGACGTAAGAGGTGAGGTGAGGCTGGCGGGAGCGACCAGCATCACCACAGCATCACCGTTCGTCCCTGGCATCGGGCACGGCCACGGACGTAGAGGTGAGGTGAAGCTGGCCGGAGCGACCAGCATCACCACAGCATCACCGTTCGTCCCTGGCATCGGGTGCGGCCACGGACGTGAGAGGTGAGGTGAGGCAACTGGCCAGAGCGGCCAGCCTCACCGTTCGTCCCTGGCATCGGGCGCGGCCACGGACGTGAGATGTGAGCTGAGGCCGGCCGGAGCGACCAGCATCACCACAGCATCACCGTTCGTCCCTGACATCGGGCGCGGCTACGGACGTGAGAGGTGAGGTGAGACTGGCCGGAGCGACCAGCATCACAACAGCATCACCGTTCGTCCCTGGCATCGGGCGTGGCCATGGACGTGAGAGGTGAGGTGAGGCTGGCCGGAGCGACCAGCATCACCACAGCCTCACCGTTCGTCCCTGGCATCGGGCGCGGCCACGGACGTGAGAGGTGAGGTGAGACTGGCCGGAGCGACCAGCATCACCACAGCCTCACCGTTCGTCCCTGGCATCGGGCGTGGGCACGGACGTGAGAGGTGAGGTGAGCTGGCCGGAGCCAGAGCCGTATGCGGGGAGAGTTTGGTCTGTCTATGATCTCGCCGCCGTAACGCTCTCCTCCTGAGTGAGCCAATCTCAGCACGCGGCGCAGAGCGAGAGACATGATCGCATGCGCGTGAACTTCCGGGTGCTCCCAGCTGAGTGGGGAAGGCCGGCATTTTCGTTCATTCTCCCGGCGGAATCCATGGGATCGGCATCTAAATGTCGAGTATTTTCTTTTCATCGCTGTCTCTGGCAAGAAAAGGATATACTCTTGTTCCTCGGTGGGTTAAAGCTAATAAATAACATTTCTCGACGCACGGCCACAAACATTTATTTAGGCGAAAAAGAAGTCGGCTCGTAGCAGACGGCGCGTAGCCTCAGCAGTGCTCTTCTCCGACCAGTCTCCGACAGCGTTGCGAAAAAAGGCGGTCGTCTCCTCTCAGTTCCCCTCTTTCTCCCTCGCTCCTTCGGCGCTCTCCTCCCTTTCATTTACTTTCCTCCTCTCTGGCGCCTTCGTCACCACACACACTGGCCAAAGCCGGAGCGACTACCATCACCAAAGCCTCACTGTTCGTCCCTGGCATCGCGCGCGGCCACGGACGTGAGAGGTGAGGTGAGACTGGCCGGAGCGACCAGCATCACCACAGCCTCACCGTTCGTGCCTGGCATCGGGCACGGCCACGGACGTGAAAGGTGAGGCTGGCCGGAACGACCAGCATCACCACAGCATGACCTTTCATCCCTGGCATCGGGCGCGGCCACGGACGTGAGAGGTGAGGTGAGGCTGTCCGGAGGAACCAGCATCACCACAGCCTCCCCGTTCGTCCCTGTCATCAGGTGCGGACACGGACGTGAGAGGTGAGGTGAGGCTGGCGGGAGCGACCAGCATCACCACCGCCTCACCGTTCGTCCCTGGCATCGGGCGCGCCCACGGACGTGAAAGGTGAGGTCAGGACGGCTGGAGCGACCAGCATCACCACAGCATCACCGTTCGTCCCTGGCATCGGGCACGGCCACGGACGTGCGAGGTGAGGCTGGCCGGAACGACCAGCATCACCACAGCATGACCTTTCATCCCTGGCATCGGGCGCGGCCACGGACGTGAGAGGTGAGGTGAGGCAGCTGGCCAGAGCGGCCGGCCTCACCGTTCGTCCCTGGCATTGGGCGCGGCCACGGACATGAGAGGTGAGGTGAGCTAGCCGGAGCAACCAGCATCACCACAGCATCACCGCTCGTCCCTGACGTCGGGCACGGCCACGGACGTGACGTAACGCACCTGGCCAGAGCGGCCAGCCTCACCGTTCTTCCCTCGCATCGGGCGCGGTCACGGACCTGAGAGGTGAGCTGAGGCTGGTCGGAGCGACCAGCATCTCCGCAGCCTCACAGTTCGTCCCTGGCATCGGGTGCGGCCACGGACGTGAGAGGTGAGGTGAGGCTGGCCGGAGCGACCAGCATCACCACAGCCTCACCGTTCGTCCCCGGCATCGGGCGCGGCTACGGACGTGAGAGGTGAGGTGAGGCTGGCCGGAGCGACCGAGCATCACCAGAGCCTCACCGTTCGTCCCTGGCATGCGGCGCGGCCACGGACGTGAGAGGTGAGGTGAGGCCGGCCGGAGCGACCAGCACCACCACAGCATCACCGTTCGTCCCTGACATCGGACGCGGCCACGGACGTGAGAGGTGAGGTGAGGCTGGCCGGAGCGACCAGCATCACAACAGCATCACCGTTCGTCCCTGGCATCGGGCGCGGCCACGGACGTGAGAGGTGAGCTGAGGCTGGTCGGAGCGACCAGCATCACCACAGCCTCACCGTTCGTCCCTGGCATTGGGCGCGGCCACGGACGTGAGAGGTGAGGTGAGGCTGGCCGGAGCGACCAGCATCACCACAGCCTCACCGTTCGTCCCTGACATTGGGCGTGGCCACGGACGTCAGGTGAGGCAGCTGGCCAGAGCGGCCAGCCTCACCGTTCGTCCCCCGCATCCGGCGCGGATACAGACCTGAAAGGTGAGGTGAGGCTGGCCGGAGCGCCGAGCATCACCAGAACCTCACCGTTCGTCCCTGGCATGCGGCGCGGCCATGGACGTGAGAGGTGAGGTGAGGCCGGCCGGAGCGACCAGCACCACCACAGCATCACCGTTCGTCCCTGACATCGGACGCGGCTACGGACGTGAGAGGTGAGGTGAGGCTGGCTGGAGCGACCAGCATCACAACAGCATCACCGTTCGTCCCTGGCATCGGGCACGGCCACGGACGGGAGAGGTGAGGTGAGGCTGGCCGGAGCGACCAGCATCACCACAGCCTCACCGTTCGTCGTTGGCATCGGGCGCGGACAGGACGTGAGAGTTGAGGTGACACTGGCCGGAGCGACCAGCATCACCGCAGCGTCAGAGTTCGTCCCTGGCATCGGGTGCGGCCACGGACGTGAGAGGTGAGATGAGGCTGCCTGGAGCGACCAGCATCACCACAGCATCACCGTTTGTCCCTGGCATCAGGCGCGGCCACGGACGTGAGAGGTGAGGTGAGGCTGGCCGGAGCGACCAGCATCACCACAGCCTCACCGTTCGTCCCTAACATCGGGCGCGGCCACGAACGTGAGGTGAGGCAGCTGGCCAGAGCGGCCAGCCTCACCGTTCGTCCCTCGCATCGGGCGCGGACACAGACCTGAGAGATGAGATGAGCTGGCCGGAGCGACCAGCATCACCACAGCCTCACCGTTCGTCCCTTGCATCGGGCGCGGCCGCGGACGTGAGAAGTGAGGTGAGGCCGGCCGGAGCTTCCAGCATCACCACAGCATCACCGTTCGTCCCTGACATCGGGCGCGGCTACGGACGTGTGAGGTGAGGTGAGGCTGGCCAGAGCGACCAGCATCCCAACAGCATCACCGTTCGTCCCTGGCATCGGGCACGGCCACGGACGTGAGAGGTGAGGTGAGGCTGGCTGGAGCGACCAGCATCACCACAGCCTCGCCGTTCGTCCCTGGCACCGGGCGCGGCCACGGACGTGAGAGGTGAGGTGAGGCTGGCCAGAGCGACCGGCATCACCACAGGCTCACCGTTCGTGCCTGGGATTGGGCGCGGCCACTGACGTGAGAGGTGAGGTGAGACTGGCCGGAGCGACCAGCATCACCACAGCCTGACCGTTGGTCCCCGGCATCGGGCGCGGCCACGGACGTGAGAGGTGAGATGAGGCTGGCCGGAGCGACCAGCATCACCACAGCCTCACTGTTCGTCCCTGGCATCGGGCGCGGCCACGGACGTGAGAGGTGAGGGGAGACTGGCCGGAGCGACCAGCATCACCACAGCATCACACAGCATCTCAAACGCAGAATTAAGCATCTCAAATACAGAATAAAACGAGCGAAAAATGCAAGGCCGATTGACTGTTATGTTACTAATTTGCAGGGCGATCTTCGTAGTCTTATTTCTGAGGCTAGGGACAACTACTTTTCCGATACGCTTCTAAAATTTCTAAAACAGGACCCTCAAAAGTTTTGGCAATACTTGACCTACTTGACTGAAAAAAATAAACCCGTTGAGCAAATCATGGTGAGTGACTGTTTCTACTGACCCTGGTGTTATGGCGTGCCATTTCAATGAGTATTTTCAGACAGTCTTTTCCGATAACTGTAACCATGATTATGTCCTTTCTACCTATCAAACTGTCAATCTGAGTCCATAACTTATCACGGTATAGTTTGTTTGTTGTTGTCACTCAAAACAGAAACAAGTGCTGGTCCTGATAAGATTCCAAACACGTTTTTACGACGCTACGCTAAGTCTCTAGCCCATTTTCTTCTCAATGTTTTTCGTACATCATACTGGAACAGCTCGCTGCCAGAAGACTGGCGCACTGCCATAGTTGTACCTGTGAACAAAAAGGTGATCGCCTAGCAGTTGAGAACTACCGTCCCATTTCCTTAACTTCTTCGTGTAAACTGATCGAGCATATCATCTGCAGTCAAATCAATCAACTGCTGGATAGCCGTAATTTTCTAACACAGTTTCACTATGGCTTTCGCAAAGGCTTATCAACTACGACCCATTTCGTTACTACCATCCATGAGTTTGCGCAAATACTCGATAAAGGAAATCAACTTGATGTGCTTTTCTTGACTTCAGAAAAGCTTTCGATAAGGTGCCTCGTGAACAACTGCTTTTTTATCTTGAACAACTTGGTCTACCACATGGTTTTGTTCACTGGATTGCTGCATACTTATCACACCACACAAAGTCTGTTTCCGTCGGATGCTGTCTCCCTCCAGTTCTGCCTGTAACGTCAGGGGTCCCCCAAAGGAGCGTTTTATGTCCTTTTTGTTCCTGGTGTACATAAATGATATTGTTTCTAATGACTGACACAGGTGTCAATGTACGTCTTTTTGCCGACGATTGCATTAATTTCAAAGGAATAAAGTGGAGCTCGGATCAGTTATTGCTAGACCATAGTTTGCAGTGAGTTGTATCATGGTGTGATACCTGGAAAATGAAGCTTAATTCTGCTAAATCAACACTTTTACGTATTACCAAAAAAAAGCAACCCTTTGAATACATTTACAAGATCACGGACACCCCGGTTACTGTGGAGCGGGGTTTAAATATCTTGGTTTAGTTATATCAGACACACTTTCATGGTCTCCTCATATAAACCATATTTGTGCCTCGGCATCCAGGAAGTTGGGCTTCATTAGAAGAAAGCTGAAAGACGCTCCGATTCAGGTTAAGCTGCATGCTTACTATTCATTAGTAAGATTCAAGTTGGAATAAGCAAATGTCGTTTGGGATCCATTCACTCAGAAAGACATCCGGAAGTTGGAGATGGTGCAACGTCGAGCAGTTCGGTTTATTTACCGAAAATATAGAAGGTTGGATTCCCGTCTAAACTTATACAGGCTAATGGAATACACACCCTTCAGACCAGAAGGAAACTAGCACGATAAAATTCTTGTTTCGTCTTCAACATGGGCAGACTCGCATAGACCCCTTGCCATATATTTCCCCTTTAGAGTCAAGATCTACGTGGCACAGACATCAGTTTTCATTAACACCCATTTTTTCGCGTACTAACATGTTTAAGTTTAGCTTTTTCCCCGCATTATTAGTGACTGGAGCGGCTTACCTCTCTAACTATTTAACGACACCAACTTAGTGCAGGGTCTGGAACGTCTTGATGACTAGCATGTTGCTTTGTATATTGCTGCATGTCCATTCTTTTCGCGTGGGCTTTAAGATTGTATAAACCTTCGTACTACATCTGTAAAGATAATTTTGTATTACTGCATGATTGTACTACATGCTGCTTGATGGTTGCTGTTCTCCCCCTCCCTTTTTATATACTATCTTGTATATTTGCTAATTGATTCTTGTAAACTTTTTTAATGTCGCGTTATTTGTTTGTTGTTGTATGTGCTGATGCATATGATGTACCCCACTCCTACTTGGGCCTTCAATGGCCTGTAGTATCGTCTAAATAAAAAAAAATAATGGTCCCGGAACTAATGGTTTCAAGTCCAAGTTAGGACAATATGGTCCCGTAAGAAGATTGTTCTGAAACTAAGATATACCAGCAATATACTTCATCTGTTGTGCAATCAGTGATTTCCTGGTAGAATGAAGAATCTCGTCTATATTTTGAGACCGGTTACTTTAAAGAAAGTGGTCGGGTATTGAACTTCATTTTATTCAAAATCATTAAAATATTTTCGAAATGAATATTATCCAACAGTTATCTTCACACTGTTAATTCAGTGACCTTATATGGTATTACAGGAATTATTACTATTTTCATATAAGGGGCTTTAGGATATTTATGTCATCAGTATGCTCTTTTAAAACGAAAAATGAGTATCCCTAGTTATACTGCTGAAGCCATAAAACTGCAATCACTTCCATCTCGTCATGACGCGTGGTGGTAGCACACATAACGAACGGATCTCGATGCCTTTATATGTGCTTTAGGTTTCCATAGCGCAAAACATTTCTGAGCTTCCCAGAAAAATATAAAAACCGGTCAAGTTCGTGCAACCGACAGCCTCGAAATTCGGAGTTTTTCTTATAAATTGGAAACCGAATAATGTTTACCAGCGACTGTGATTGGATTTCATTGGATTTATCCGAAAACGCAGAAGCCACATTGGCGATATTTATCTGGGACAATTTTTTCCCAGTTTGTACTTGGGATTATTAGTTCCGGGACCATTTATTCTGGGACCATTTGTTCCGTTTTCCGTGGGTTCGTTACCTCTTTCAACGACCGCTCTTTTGAAAGTTTGCATATGTTTTGCTTTTATATATTATTATGACGCCGCCAGTCGCCGCAGTTGTGGCTTAAATCTCCGATGAACTCGGATACTTGGCGTTTACAAATTTAATAAAAATACAAGGAGAGTCAAATGGCCCTCAGCCTTTATTCGCAAGGTTGTTGGATTCTCCAGACTGGGGATCCGAACATTTCGGTGTAGGACATTTCGGTGTAGGACGTTTCGGTGTAGGACATTTCGGTGTAGGACGTTTCGGTGTAGGTCGTTTCGGTGCCGACATTTCGGTGCACGGACTTTTCCGTGCAAGGACTTCTTGGTGCATAAAGTGGTCTGTGTAAATACACGTTTGTAAGTTCAGATAGTTGAGCTTTCCAGCAAGCATTGCGGGCATTGGAACGTTTAAACGTTATGGCGGCAGTGGCGCACAAAACATATCGGATGTAATTATCAAGATGTTTAGTCTTAATTTGACTATGTTTTTCCCCATAATGCAAATACGCGATTATTTGCCTGTGTGATCCTATGAGGACATGTTAATAAAAGACGTAAGGTACAGGGATATTCCGGTGTAAATGGCCCGTCGTTTCAGGCAATTGCATACTTTAATATTCTAAAGCTTAGAATATACTTCTCGAACATACTTATTAAGATGTGTCGTAACTATGCCTGGATGATAGGCATATAACATGCATAAGCATACCCCCAAAAAATATTCGCATGTGTGGCTTAATAATGATATATTCCCGAAAGAATGCCCTTTCTGTAGAGTACCTCGAGTTTCTAGCCCCCTTAAATACTATATCAACACGTATAGTTGCACGTATCACAGGTGAGTCGTCGTATACGTAATAAAGTAAGAGTCTGAGGCCAGTTGTCTTCGGAAGAAATATAATTATATACAAAGGGTAATGTGGACCACTTTCATTTACAAAACGCGTGTGCTCACTGCCGTCGAGCATTATTACGGTCCCTGATCCCGGCTTCCCGAAAGACGCTATACACGGGGGTGCGAGTTTAATAATTGTGGTCGGGGGCGAAAAGACACGGTCTCTAACTCCCTGGGGCGGTGGTATCTGCTAAAAAGCCGAGCAGAGGGGGAAGATGACCTCTTTGTATGAAGTGGGGGCAAGAAATAATCGTAAAATGAGGACAAACGCGACTTTTTGGGTCGCTTTGTGTTGAATAACCATGCACCGAAAAGTCCGCACACCGAATATTTCGCTCACCGAAATGTCCTAGCCCCTTCAGACTGCTAGATGAAGCCGAAAACAAACCATTACACTATACATGGGTGGCACCTACGTCACAGAATGACGTCGCACGCCAGTGTCGACCACGCTGGTGGTAGAGACGGCCGCCATTTGCAGCGGGAGCTATGGTAGACGCAGAAGGACATTGAGGCACCCTAGGTAGACGCAGTCTGCGTTCGGCTGCAGCAAGCGCTCGCGCAACAAAAAAGACGCGGCAACTACTCGGGCGGCTTCCCCGCTAACGCGACATCGGCGTGCACCACTGATCTCCACTAGAGGGGCTGGATGGCGCATTGAGCAAACAGGAATGAAGCCACCGGAAGTGAGCGGCTTGTCCCGGAAGTGAGCGCTTGGCAGGCTTTGGAACCCGTCGGAGTGCTGGTTGGAAAAGCGTCCAGGGCGCTGGATTTTCGCTTGTTCCCTCAAGAAAGCCTGCTTGCTGCGCAATAACAGCGCATGCGAACCCGAGAAGTATCACGGGAAGCCATTCAATGTAAACATTTTGAGATTCTAGTTGATCAAGATGTGAAGATGTCCCAAGTTCAAATGCCTCATCCTCGGGATTTGATCCAGAACGGGAGTATTAAAACCCAATCAAAGACACAAAAGAGCATTGTCCAAAATATCGACTGAATGCACTAGGAAGCCCAGCGCACGCCCGACTTCCGGGACAAGCACCGAACTTCCGGTGGCTTCACTTGCGCCAGGCTCGGAGAGCAGCTAAGCGCTATCCAGCCCCCTAGAGTAGAGATCAGTGGCGTGCACACCCCCGAGTCTGCGACGGAGAAGGTGTCCAGAAAAAGAAGGCACGAATGGCAGAGCCGACTCAGGGCTGACGTCGATGATGCGGCCGCTCATTATCGACTTTGCGGGGCGCATTTCTTTGTTAGCGATGTGTGACGCACTTTTATAACGTGTTGTATACACTGTCAGCGCCAATACGACATCGACGCGCTCAAGTTAGTTGCCCCAGTGATGACTTTCTACTACACCATAATTTTGTGTGGTAGAGAAAAACAATCTAGCGAGGTACACCTTGCGTCGTTGAACAGCGCTTCGCAAACTCGGAAAAGGTGGTTATGGTTGAGTAGGAAGTCACTTTCTATAGACGCTTTACACACGCGCCAGATTGAGCCGCCATAGCCGACCTTCTCTTGTCTTACCGAGATGCCAATCCCCTGAAACGGACGTTTCCGAGCCTCCACACAGGCCTATGCTGGGGAGAAGGACGTAGTAGACCCTAAAGTGGCAATAACCAGCCCTGCTGTGGTAAGAATGAAGTGCAGCGAACGGAATAAGAGGAAACAAAAACTGAAGGGCGGTTATGGCGGCGCCCATGCACAGCTGCTGTAAAGCGTCTATACTGAAAACAACTTCACCATTCGAATAACATTCAATAGCAGCTCCTGCACCCAGCCGATCGTCAAGTGGTTGCGTGTGCTTTGAAGTGTTCCCATGCAATAAAGCTTGTTTTTTGGACAAGGTAATCAAGTACGTCAACATCTTCGACCTTGGGATAAATGCGTACAACGGCCAAGGCCTCGTCAGGTGCGAGAAGGGATCTTTGCCACCGCACATCAAAGGATTTTGCTCGTATCGCGAGCGCATCGACGCCGGCAAATTCTGCGCCTGTCGCTCGAGATCATCATCGTGTATACGTACCTTTGCATTTTTGCCGGATTTTGACGTCTGAGGCGGCTGTACAACTCCAGAGCGCACGACACGACAGCGCCGAGAGTACAGAGCATCGCGACGCTAGCGAGCGCGACCCAGTCTTGAAATTCCTTATCAGTTAACCTGAGGGGACAATTCTCGCCATAGAGTTTAGAGCTCCGATTTTCAAGCGATAACTCGCTGCGTACTTTACGGGGTAAGTTAACCTTTGTTAGGGATGACTAAAGGCCGGCGAACCCCATAAAGTGCATTCCCCCGCATCTTGCGTGCTAGGACGCGGCGTTCTAATGCGGTCAAGGCCACCGTTTCCTATGCGCTTCTAGGAACCTGACATTGCTAGATCTTGGTACTCTGGTGCCGTATCCCTGGAGGACGACGGAGGGAAGCTCCCCGGAAAAGATCTCACTGGAGAAGAGCTCACCGGAGAAAAGCTCACCAGAGAAAAGCTCACCGCAAAACCCGCAGACGCAGAGAAAAACTCACCGGCCCTTGAGCGGGTGCGGAGAAGAGCTCACCAAATTTTTTTATTAGTTCTTAGCTGAGCGGATCGTGCGTTACAGGTGGCAGTTTAACACAATTAGAATTCGCCACTCCTCTTTCTTGTAATATTCTTGAAATTTATTGGGCATATTTACTAATTTGTTAGAAATTAGCAGTCACCCATTCTGTATATTCAATGAGGTCGGAAATATAAATATCAGAACACGTCCCGTGTTCTGATATTTATATTTTACGGGTGTCCCACCCGTAAAAAAGACAATTTATTGACAGCTTGAGATTGCGCCGTCGGTAGCTCTGTCAGATAAAAAGGTTTGTTTTTTGTTTGCGAGCTGATATGAATAACGGTGTATGAATCGTTTCAGCTCCGAAGATTGTGTGGTGCCTGACAGATAAGTAGGTGTTTGTTGATGTGATCAGTGTCGGCTACGCTGTTTTCTTTCTGTTTTTTTATTTTTTACTAATAACACTTTGGTTGAGAGAACAGCTTCGTCCTGTCGTGTTTGTTGTCTTCACTCCGTATTCGTCGTTTGTGGGATTTTCATAATGTATAATGTTTACCGACTCGCCCAATTCGCTACCTTACACAAGTCTAGTTCTTATATAGCTCACGAGTAACGTCAATGACAGTGTACAGCTCTGAAGGTCATGGGTACGGCTGTCCGTAGAAGGGCAGACATTATTACGTTTTCGAATTTTTTCCCGTTTTTTTTTAGTTTATAAAGTTTTCAGCTGGGCTTTCACTGCCTCGATAATAAACCACAAAAAACACTCGCCCGCAATTATTAATTTGGGAGCAACATACCCAATAAGCTTAACAAATATTACAAAAAAATATTTTCTTTTTTTACAAACCTAACAAACTTTCATAATAATAAATTGTTGTACGTTACGGAGGACCCGGCAGCCTCTCTATAAAAAATAATAATAATAACCGGTGAGCTTTTCACCGCATACACTTAATGGTCGGTCAACTTTCCTTCGCATCCGCCGGTTTTGCGGTGAGCTTTTCTCCGGTAAGATTTTTCTCCGGGATTCATCCCTGGAGACGTTCTTTTTAATAACAAAAGACGATAAATTGTCAATGCAGAAAATAAAAAAAGTCGGTGACAGATGAAGCAAATCGCTTCCATTATTTTGAAGTCCTCCGCAAAATAGCGGAGCACACGCTCCTGGGTCTCGAGGTCGCTGAGAGCCGGATTTTTCTCAACCGAGAATCCCGTATACAAAAGCTCACCCATTTTCGTATTGACGCGGTCAAATGCTCTCCCATTTTCTCAACGACCCGGACAAAAGCTCGGTGTTTTATTAATGTACCGTGACAAAATTTCACCAAGTTAAAAGTCGTTTCTTTGCGTCGGCCTTGATAAAACTCCGACTTTATGTTTGTTGGAACTCAAAAACTGAACGACAAGAATCCGTAAAGTTACATTTTCCGTCTGATAGCCCTTTTGAAACATAATTGTGGCACGGTAACAGTGACTGATACCACAAGAGTGCTTCGCTGGTGGCCACACTGGCGCATGCAGTATAAACGCAGCTGCGTGGGAACGTAGAGTACAGCAGAAACTTTATCAGCGAATGTCGCTCTTACACATATAAGACATCTAGAACGGCATGGCTGTGCCTAGTACCCGTTGTAATCGCCATTCATGGCGTTTTTCGAGCAATCACCAGATCGTACTGGCGATTAGGTGCGATGTAAAGAACAAATTAATAAACTAGTATATTAGCATTATGTTTTCTCCTTTTGCTTTTCTTTTTTTAAGTTGTCCGATTTTAAACAAAATCCTGCTCGCGCCACTACCGCCTATATTTAGGGCGACAAAGGCGGCTAACGGAAGCAAGAGGACCGGGGGGGGGGGGGGCGCAGAGGCTTCCAAGTTGTTCCCTGGCTTTGAGTCTCGTCACAGGAGGAGGAAAGAGGCCTCCTCCAGCCGTTACCGCAACGATTAAAAACCAAAACAACGCCAAAAACCGAGCCACCACTCCGCCGTCGCAGCGGGAAAAACTCCCAGATGGCGCCATATGTCTCCCAGCTGTCGGCCTGCCGTCACGTGCTCCGCCCAGGCCGGTCGCCGCTCTGTGCCAGAACCGGTGTTGGCCGTCTGTGCTTCGGCCGTGCCACCTCGCACGCAACAAAGCACTGCCCAAGCTGGCGGCTCGCTTCTAACTGCTCCTCGTGTTGTCGCGGACTAAACGTATACCCGAAACCGGGCCGCAGCCCGAGTGTTCCGCGCGGCCGCGGTTCGACGGCCCCCGGAGCGCGCCCACGACGAACTGGCCCGAGTGCTGAACGTCCGTGCGCGAGAACAGTTGACGACGAGGACGACGCGACGCGTCGTCTGCTCTCGGATTATTCCCGCCGTCGAGTTGATCGTCTGCGCGGCAGCATGGATTACTGGAAACAGGTAATTTTTGGGTTCACGAAAGTCGGCGCCGGCGCTCTTTCGCGCTCTGTTTTTTCCGTCCTTTGTGTGCCCTTGTCTCTGCGATGTTACTACTGCGTGCGCGAATCGTGAGCTTCAAAACCAGTGGCGCTCTTGAGGGGAAAAAGTTTTCGTCGGACGTCCCACCGTAGGCGTCACTCTGCTGTTGCGCGGCGTGGGTGCGTCTTTTGGCGTGCAACGCGCGCGACACTTGGCTTTTTTTTTTCGCCGTCCTTTTTGTTTGTGGTGTGTGTGAACAGAAACCCGAGCGAACGAATGGTAACGTGTATAGGCGGATCGCAATGCGCCGCCTTCGCGCGAGTGTCCTGTATCCATCAATGACATCCCGCCGTACGCGGTATCCTGCCCGGCGCGTGCTCCGTGCTTTGTTTTTTCATTCGGCGGAATCGCGCTTGTTACTTAAGGGACATTTGTGAGGATATCGCAGCGCTGTTAAAGCCCTAACCACGGGAATACTTTACCGCCCCCCCCCCCCCCCCCTAAATGCGGCCGGATTCGGAGGATGTTGAACTGAGTAGAACCATTCTGACAGTTGCCTTTACAGAAGCAACTGCCAGTTCCGGAGCATTACTGCGACTACAGTTCAAAAGCAGTGCTGTCGTACAAACTTCCAACATAATCAAAATGTGTCATAGAAAGGCAAAATGTTAAAAACAGGCGGCGTTACAACAACAAAAAAGATATTTCTAAAAGAACAATTATCAATCAGGTGCAATACAGTGAAACAAACCTCTGAAGAAAAGAGGAATCGCTAAAAGTACAATATTCAAAGTCAATTTTCTCAAAAAACCCATTTTTAATTTTTTTAAATCTTTTGTACGGAAACCTTTTAACATAGTCTTGAAACGTTGATAAAAATTAGAGTGGGTATTTTGTTTTTTGATGTAACGCCAAGCGTTTAAAAACATGATACTATACGGTTTGCTATGCAATGACAATCTCGATCGCTACCTATTGTTTTGCGTGGTTATCTATTATTTGTTGAAATCTGACTTATTGTATTTATTGACTGAAATTTCGCATATATTTAAGCAGAATTGATACATGAAAGGTACGTTTAATACAAGATATCAACATTTATTGGCGCAATTCAACATTAAATACTTAAAAAAGAATGTGAAACGCAATTTCTTAGCAAAAATATTACTGAAACTTGGCACAGCTGCATTCACAAATATATAGGTACAACATTTACAAGGTTCTGTAAAGACTGCTAACGTGACAAACAAAGAAGAATCCTGTAGAACCACTGACAGGTCGATCACGTCGATCTACAGAACGAGGAGAAGTAAAAGTTAACTAACATGGCCGCTTCTCCCCACGCACTAAGGCCATTGACAATCGACTAGTTTCTTTTTCTAATCTTAATATTTCTTTTAAATAAGAACTTGTGCAGGTGAAATGGAAGTATGGACACTAAAACGAACAATACAAAACCTCAAAAACGTTCATTGGGATCAGTCTGGTAACTTGGCTAACACTTCACTTTCACGGTTTTGCGTATTTTTCAATCACCAAGTTAACAGACCCGTCTTCGTTCTCAACCTTGACCCACAGATGGCATTTCTGAATGCCTTTCACGGGGCTTACAGCGTTCCAGTCTTTTTTTTTTAAGTTACGGTAGTCTCTCAGGCAAGTTGCATCACTTTTTAGAAGTACGATTCCAGGTACTTTTGCGGCAACCACGCGAAAAAAGTCCTCCGCACATCCGATTGTTTCCAGTTCCGATGATCTGAGGTTGTGTAGGCATGCCTGGTGTTTGAGCACTGCACCCACGCCATCACAAGCACTTTTGCCATGTCCTGTAGCAGAAAAATCCACTTGGTCACTTCATTTCTTTTCACCATCTCGTGCAGCTGGAACCTATTCTTAAAATGGCTTGCTGCTCCGTCGGATACGTAGATTAGTTCTAGAAACACGGGAATATGTTCTTCAAGCCACTCTTCAATTGCACTCAGGGCGAACAATGCGTGTGCTGTATCATGTACGATGTCGTCACTGATGACTCCAAAGCTGTAAGTCTTCTGCTGTGTTGTGGCAACGCAGGTGAAGATAGAAACCATTTGATTTTTCCAATGAAAACCTTGTACGGCTCGAGGAAGAACAACACTCCAGTTTTCTGCGAAGTCGAAATGCAACACGGCAGTACGCGGCTTGATCTGGCTTTTTTCGAAGCATATTGCAAGTCTCTGGGCTTGTCGGATGATCCAGTGGGGAATGTACTTCGTTGCCCATTTTCTTATTTCGTTAAGAAATGCATTACCTTCCAGATGTTTCTTAATCAATTCACCGGATTCCCATATTGCCAGCTCCACTTCGTCTTCTTCATTGATTGATAACGATTCTAGAGTTAAACCATCTTTTTTCGGACACGATTTACAGTTTAGCAGAAGACACTCCTCCGATGGGTTTTCGCACAGGCAAAGTTTCTTGACGTCTTCTAGACTCAAATGTTTTCCGCCTGCGTTTGATAATGCCGCCAAACAAAGGGCGAAGTTCGCACAATAAATGCAAACGCACTCTTCATGCACGGGACGTTTCATGACCCATTTTGGTCGCAGGGCGTAAAACTTTGTCAACCCAAGCTTGATTTCTGGATGAGATGTCTTCATCTTTTTGTACATCTCACGGACAGACATTGTTAAAAAACGTTTTGCAACGAGGGTCTTTTGTCCGTCTGAGTACAGCGTCACAACATCTTTTGTATTGGGGCTTGCCCTTGTACAGTCTTTGTCATCGGACGTATAGTAGCTCAGTGCGAGGGCCACATCATTTTTGTTTAAGGGATGGCCTTGATAGGCGTCGACGATCGCCCACACACCATTTTCAGCTTTCAGCTTTCTTGATCTGTCCAGAAGATAAGTTGTGACTTCGGGAATTAGAGACATAACTTTTTTCTTCGTCAAACCGGAGGGTAGCAGAGTCAGAATTCGGCACTTTTCTTGTAAGGACGAGCTGTTCACGTAAGCGCACCGTATGTTGGATTCCCACTGAGAGCAGGACGAACAAGAATTCTGCAGGTCGGGGCTTTCTATTGGTTGATAAACCTCACTAAGACGGCGGCCGATCTTCTTCGAGAAGTCCTTTTGTTGCCTGAGTTAGCTTTCTTTTTACGTATTCATCTCGAAGATCTTTCTTCAGCGCGGACGGCAGTTTCAACGGTGTCACACTTACGTTTGCTGCGCTGATGACTTCCTTCACGTCTTCGATCATGACTTGCTCCTCCTCAATTGCGGCGTCGCTCAGTGAAAGTCTTCTCTGCTCCTTGACGAAGTCTTGCAGGTCGCGCTTAAACATTGCAAAGCAGTTCTTGCAAATGCTGTCGTCCCCGTTGACAGATGCCGCTTGTTCAGCTGGAAGTAGCTGCTTTAGCAATTCGAAGTCCAGATCAGACACTTTGCGGAAATTGCGCTGGTATTCAATTTTACTTTTGTGTCTTCTGGCATAATCAGGGCAAAACAGTCTACATTTGCTGAACGTGCCTGCCATCGTCCCTTCTTCGGTGCCAGAAATGACCAGCTCAGCTGACTGCGTGACTGAGCTTTGAGAAAAGGAAAAAAGGCGGTATGTTTTTGGCTCTGAGCTGCCAGAAGGTGTTACGACTGGCTCCCTTGGCTCCGTCCTGGAGTTCGCCTTCACCTGTCACCAACGGCTCTAGATAGTCACGTTCAGATACTCGAGACCGACCCTTGAGGCATCGGGCCGGTGGTGGCTTTCGAGGAGGAGAGAGAGGGCTCGAAACGCAAACAGAACGTCTCCCGGAGGCCACGAGACCATCTGGGACCGCCAGCCTTCGCAAGGAGAAACACCGGCGTGCGTGTGCGTGCCTGTGTGTGTGTCTGTGTGGGCCTGTCGGTGTTGGGTTTCAGCAAGAGCGTCGACTCCTTGCATCAGCCACCGAAGCGGGGCAAGAACGTGAAGGGATTGCATCATCTGCTTTTGGTGAAAGAACACCCGGAAGTTGCATCAGCCGCCCCGAACTTCGAACACCACGTGAACACTCGAACGCCGCGGGGAAGGCTCTCTCTCTCGCTCCGTGGGCCTTCTCGCCCTCGGAGGGTTATATAACTTGGGCTCTCGCCGACTGCCGACTGCCGATTGCCGATTAACCAGTCGACCATGCTACTTGTATATTCATTGTATATAAAAGTTCTACTTCAGTAGCCCCACTCCAGGCCTGTTTCCTCGGGGCTATGCTAGCATGTTCTGTTATGTTATGTTCTGCGTGACACACATAGACACAACACACTGCTTACATGCCATTTCTGCTACAAATACGTAAATACAATAGGTCAGATGTCAACAAATAATATATAGCCGTGTAAAACAATCAGTAACGTTCCAGATTGTCATGCAAAGCAGAGTGGAAAATATTATGTTTTTAAACGCATGGCGTTACATCAAAAAACAAAATACCCACTCTAATTTTTATCAACGTTTCAAGACTATGTTAAGAAATTTCCGTACAAAAAATTTAAAAAAAAATTAAAAATGGGTTTTTTGAGAAAATTGACTTTGAATATTGTACTTTTAGCGATTCCTCTTTTCTTCAGAGGTTTGTTTCACTGTATTGCACCTGATTGACAATACCGATTATATTTTTCCGAAAAAGGTAATCTTTTAAGCTTTCGTTTGATGTGCTGTTTATGCCAAAACGTTGAACGAAACGAAAGTTATAATCACTCAAGTTCGGCAAATATTTGTCAAAGGGACTAGGTTTGACCATTTTTATTTTACGAAATATTAAAAAATATTTTTTTCAGTTGTGATTAAAAAATTGTACCTAAAGTGTAGAACAAGTGAAAAATGTTTGATAGCTGTGCGGCCCACATATGAGCGTAGCGGGACTCTCAAATGTGCGACCTCTGACGATCGCCAAAATCTCAGAATCCGCTTTCGGTCAAATAAAATATAATAACTCGAGAACAAAATTTTTTTTCTTAAAAACCGCTTCCCATTTTGTTCTAATGAAGAATTAGCCCACAACATATATTTTTTCCAGAATTTTTTGAAGACCCAACATTTTTTCTTGCATGATTTGAGATCATGTATGTTAATATTTGTGAAACCAAACTCTGGCAACGACCGATTGCACTCACTCATTGTGTGAGCGAAAATAAAAATCCCTCGTAGTTCGTACGACACAATATTGTTTTCATTCGAAGTATCTACAGCCAACGTTTAGACGTTGTTTATTGTTTGCGAGCAGTGTTCCCTACACACCCCTAAGGTGAGGGGGGTGTACATTACACCCCCTTGTTTTCCTGAATGCGCCCCTTTCTTCGCAACGTTTCCTCTATTCTAAATCCCCCTCCCCCCCCTCCCCCAATTTCAATTCCTTGGGAAACCCCTGTTGCGAGTACTTTTGATAAATATGTCTTTCCGTCAAGGTAATAAAAGGGCAGATACAAAAACTTTAGGGAAAGACTTTTTCGCTTTAGGAAGAAGGGTTTCTGTCTATTTCGGTTATTTTCTGTCGCGCCAACATTTCTACTGTATCACGCACAAACCTTACGTCTGAAATATAGAAAGCTCTTTTCTTTATCTGCAAGATAATTTTGGTGCTGCTCCGACAGAACACATGCCTATTCAACAACACTACAAAGGTTGGGAATAAAGAGAAAAAGAAAGTTGTTGTTCGTCTAGCTTTTTGATGGTCTTGATGATGTTAAAGGTTAACGTTTTCATCTGTTTCTTATTTTATTTTACTCAACTACCAAGAAAAATGTCGGATGGAACTATGACAGCATTTGATAAGTGACGCGGCACGCTTAAATGCGCTTAGGGCGTTCCCACACGTTGCGTCACTCGAAGCTCATGGGTATGTCTGATAGTGACTGCAAAGGGTGGCACTCCGCTACGCAAAACGAAATCGCCTGTCAACATCCCCGCGGGCCACGTGATGCCTACCCTCTGTCACAGCTTCATCGGGGATTCTCACCGCCAAAAGAGGAGTGCGGCTTCCGAGCTTTCGGGAGGGTGTGGCTTAAGGCGTTTCTCAATAGAATAGTACTAGTTGCGTCACTTTAATTGTCTTGATTCCCACATCTATTACATGGCCCTCGGGTTCAGATAGCTCGCTTTTGAGCCATCCTTCCCAGCTGGACTCCGTCGTTTGTTTAAGGTGTAGGTCTGGACGAAACTTTCTGCGAGCATTGGGCTGACTTTTGCTTCGGAAATTGTACTCCCTTTAACTTTGCGGTCGCGGGCAGTTTGCGTTTATTTTTTAGAAATTAAGTTAAAGACATTTCCTCAAGATATTTTAACATTTTCGGAATATTCCCTCTTTTTTATGCGTTACTATGCGCATAAAAAATGTGAAGGCATCCTGCAGCTTGGACCACAGGGATCAAATCCCAAACTAGGTAAATGCTGCACACTGTAGTGCTCTGTAATTTACTGCAAAGGAGCAGTCAGGTGTTTAATTTTTTTCGTAAAAGTTTATAGAAAAAACTTGCCCCGGGATGTGCCAATGGAGAGCGAAGCGGCATCGATAAAGCACGTTTTGTGCATGGATTTAAAATATTTTCTTTAGTTCGTTCACTGATATGTTGAATTTGGTTAAACAAATTTGGAAGAGAATACAATGATGCAGACCTAGGTATCGCCTCCTGTTTTATTAGATTAGGGCGTCTTGTTTTATGAATATATGTTCGTTATTCATTACTGAATGTGCGACTTCGTAGAACACCGAGTTATTTTCTTTGTGAAATGTTAAGAAGCGGACGGTCTTTAGAAGTATTCTTAATAAACAAATGCCGCAAAAGCAGCGACGTAGTTTTTCTTTTTGTTTCTCACTTTGACGTGAACTTTATATGTCAATCCATAGATCAGTTTGACCTTTGGTAGCAACGTTTGGTTGAGATAAGTGGATTAACATTATTCCAAAACGAATGACTTATCTAGCTGCATCGTCGATATAAGTTACAGCGTCATGGTATACGGAACGTGCTTTTACCCTTCGCTGTAACTTGAAGGAATTAACTTCCTCCACGCAGTGAAGAATCGGCCACCTCATGATGCGCAATTTGCTTTTTGGGAGTGGACACGCAGCATCGATAAAATTAGAATAGACCATTTTCAAAAATCCCTCCATGGAACACTGCGCGTGTTGCAGCCTGGGAACCAGTTGGCCACAGATCGGACTGGCATGGTTTCGGTTTCGATAGCACAGCCGCTGTCCGTACTCCTGCAGCCAAGCGCGTGAACTTTCAAGCAGCATAACTTTTCTTCACGCGCATGCGAATGTGCTTGCACGACAGGGGCACCAGCAGGGACGTTGCAACCCATCGTTCTACATTTGCCTACCTTTGCCCGAAATCCGGCACATCGGGACCCACAAAAACCGTGCCAAGCGTTTTATTTTTTTTCCACTATCTCTTGGCAACGCCTACAGTATTGCACACTTGTAGGAAGTCGCAGTAATGAAAGCGCAAGCAGCGTGTTCCACCAGGACACGATTAGCATGACAAAATATGAAACTGAAACCAAAAATAAGTGGCCAACACTGGTACCAAAAATTAATTTCGTCCCAGCAGGGGCACTTCGATTCGGGAAAACATCTATTCCTCCTGGCAATCGCATTGAGTACTGAACACTTTTTTCGACGAACTATACTGTTTTCACATTAAGAACCGCTTCTCGCGGAGCATTATTGATTTCCCTTTTATGCTGAGAATTGAGATATATGTTGGCGCATTTTACATTGGATGTGGCTGTAGTTAACGATCTAATTTTCCCGACGACGGAATTTTTGCGAATCGCCTACAACTCGCGAAAAATAGGTCCCGCGAATATTTCCGGTAGAACGTAAACACATTGGGATATATATTGAGATCCCAACTTGTCGCGAAAATGAGAACCCACGAATTATTCCAAAACTTCGGCTTTGACCTAAATCGCGAAATATTGAGCCCGCGAAAAATAAGTCGTTTACAGTATGTTACCCTATCAAGACGTACGCGTGTCAAACCCTAAAAGCATCTCTTCTGCCTCGGGCAACCATATCTTGTAAAAACTAGTTTGCGCGGTGTATAAACATTGAGCAAAATTTAATTTTTTTTTTTAGGTGAAAAGGGGTATGGAAGATTACCTATACGAAATGCGAAACAGTACGTTTGTCGAGTCCTTTGCACCAGTTCCTGCTTACAACAACGGTTGCGATTTTTAGAGGTTTATTTGTTCTCCGGACTCGAAAGTATTTTTTCGATGTTTTTTTTTTTCTCTACAAATGCAGTGCCAATTGTTGGTGTGGGTAAAAAAATTGGTATTTATGGCGACTTGTGTTGAAGAAAATAGGGCACGGGTATGAGATTCGTCAACCTCCAGAGAACGTGTGCCTTACCAGAATACTAAGAAACTATACCTGGGGTCAGATTTTGTTCACCGCGGGAGCGAGATATCTCATTTGCCGCTCGTGGAGCTAGCAAGATGGCGTTCGCAGACGGTTCGTCTGCTAACGTGGGCGAAGAACTCTGTTCGTCTGCGGCTATGAAGCGCCCTTCGCAGTCGGAGATAAAACAAGAAAAACAGTAAACACCGTACGTCGCGCACTAAAAAAAGGGGGTGTAGCCCTTACACCCCCTGTCACGTATACGACAGCCCTAAACTTCAGTTGGGCGTACAGCGCACTGACGTTCAACCGACGCTACCAACTTTCACGAGCGGCTTGACAGCTGTTAAGAATGGAACCTTCGGCGACCTTCTTCCGAGTTTCAACGCTGCGGAAAACGAGTCATGACCAGTCCGGGAACGTCGCCTGCTGGACGAGGGCCTACGCGAAACGAGTCTCGAGGAGTACGGAACCGGCGCCTACGTGTCTGCGCCTGCGGAGACAGGTCTCGACGCGCCCGTGACGTCAACGGGACGTGTGTGCGTGCGTTGCGGCTTGGTGCGCTCCGGAAGGGAGAGAGGCCGCGCCTAACTGCGGAGACAGGTCTCGACGAGTCCGTGACGTCAACGGGACGTGTGTGCGTGCGTGGGGCTTGGCGCGCTCAGGAAAGGAGAGAGGCATGACCTAATTGCGGAGGACCATGGCTACGACGCACTTCTGGCTACGACGCGGCGGACTTTGCTACGACGCACTTGACGGCGGGTTGCTGCTGCGCTGCTGCCTGGCGGGGAGTGAGGGAGAAAACGGACCCTATATAAGGCGGAGCGCGAGGCTGCTCAGGAGTTCTCTCTGATTTGACGACTGTATTGCAACCATGTAATTAAACCGCTTCGTTACGTTACCAATTCTCCCACCTCCACTGGACCCCTGGGTTCTTCACTTCAGGGAATGGTCGTCGTCACGAGCGCAGGAAGCTCCCGGACGTGCGGCTCAGAGCCCCGCCTCTAACACAGCCGAGTTGTACAACTTATTAAAATAGCTTACGTAAGTGTAACTGACTGTGAAAAAAGTTATCAGCGTTTTCTTGGGGTCCTACTGCAAAACCTCAGTGTTTTCTTTCTGTACTCTTTGATGTGTACTTTAGCTGTTTAATATCATATCGCAGCGTCATCAAGCCTCTTGTAAAAGTTGGGGCCGTCAGCTTGAATTCAGTGCGCTGTACGGTGTACTAAAGTATTGAAAGACGCACTCTAAAAAAAAAAAGCTACACTTTTTTTTTTAAATGCGTCTGCAAACAGCTTCCCAAAAAAAAAACCGCTGATTTTTTTTTTTTTTATGAACTGAGCGCCATGGCGAAGTGAGATCAAAAGCGGGCTGAAATTGTGATCGTCTGCTATTTTACGTTTGAACCCATTGACAACTCGCGCTTCGTGTACAAATCTCAAGTTGTTCCTTTACCATACACAAGCCTGACATTGACCGGTGGGCGAAGGAGTACTAAG
This sequence comes from Ixodes ricinus, assembly GCA_037355805.1. Classification (NCBI taxonomy): domain Eukaryota; kingdom Metazoa; phylum Arthropoda; class Arachnida; order Ixodida; family Ixodidae; genus Ixodes; species Ixodes ricinus. Next base: position 28,516 of record JAZHYW010057694.1, read on the forward strand.
GACAAGTATACATCAGAGGCCGCAAGACCTTTCTCGCTATTTGCGTATTGGTGACACGTTTTCACCAAAATATTGACCCATTCGGCGTGTTCCAAAATTTACTCGTTCTTCCTGAGGGTAAGGGTTTTCTACCTTGCCGTTCCACAACCTACCCACGTCCAGCGCTTTTCAATCTCTGTTGTCACGTGACACGACCCGCCGGAGTAACTCGGATCAATTTGGGTAAGATTTGGAACACAGCCATGGTGCACTTGCGAACGGGTCATAAATGTCTCATTGGTTGATTACGCGCCAGCTACGGCACCACATCCAATCAGCAGCCGAGAACCAAAATCGGACCCCTGTACCAAAAAGGGAAGGAACCGAGATAAGGGGGTTTAAAAGACAGAAGCAGCCTCGTGAATAGTCCAGTGCAGACTTTATTCCCGGTTAACAGAAAAAGTTGCTGACAAAGGTTTTCTTCCCGTGAAGGCTTGGAGTTTTTTGTTTTTTTCTTATTTGGGGACAGTCACAGCTTTAATTCGGGGTCTTTCGGTTTTCCCTGATTTTGATAAAACCAGCTGGAGGTTAATTTTCAGGGTTTATGCGTATTTACCGAAAAAAACGGAACCCTGCTCACAACTCCTCGGCGTATTCATGTGGTCAGCATTTCTGCTTGAGAGAGAAAGAGGCTTAGTACACATCTATCGCGCGAAAGCAGATGGACGGCAGCTATCATATCACTCGGTTTCGCAAAATATTCTGTTATTAAGAAGAGAACGTTAAATTTATGCAGATGTGAAGCGTACCAGTGCTATCTGATGGATGGCACGTGCCGTTGTAAGCCGTACAAGCTTTCGTAGCACAGTCGAGTACAGTGAAACGCGTGTGTGTGTGAACCATTTTTTTACATAACGGTCCCGTCTGTGTCACAGCGTGGCGGTGCCGGAGGTTCTGTCCGCCGCACGGTTGAAGAAGAGAGATGTGTCGGAAGTAGACAAGAAAGGGGGCCCATACTTCACTCGGGGCTGTCGGGTTGGCGCTCCGCTCGCCTCGCAAACATGTGAACGAATAAGGATGGTTCCTCGAGCTCCTTTCATGCTGCGCCATCTCACGGTCAACAACAACAACAACTTGCTTTATTGCGAGGCGGCGCTGTTCAGACGCTTTTCTTTTTCCCCGTGGCCCGCCAAGGCCTGCGAGAAAAGTCCCGTATACGGCGGCAGCGCAGGATTGCGTCAGCCTGAGTGACGAACATGAAGGGCCCAGGTGGCTCGAGCTTGCACTCCAAGCCTCCCACAAAGCACGGAACGCCTCGAGTCCCTAAGACCCTGAAACACGTGTAACGAAGCTGAGGGGCCGGCGGGCTTTGGACGAGGTATCGGCAGCGTCTGATGCAAGATCAGACTTGCCCCCGCTACTTGCAAATGGGATGCTGTTATTACCAGTTTCTGGGTTTTAGACGTTACGAAGTCCCGTTAAAAAAAAATTGCTTTCGCATAAAAAAGATTAATTGATTACCTGATCCGTTACAAATTACTTTCCATGTTAGTTGCGAGAAATCTTTCGATTCGATGTTTAGAAAAAAAAGTTCAATCTTAATGTCGATTTCCCACATCGTCAACTTTATTGCAGTAGTTAAAAAAAATTGTAGAGATTGTTTAACTGAAGGAGGGCGAGGGAGAGTGGAGAAGGGTTGCCGCGAGCTCTCCTCCTTGCTGGGTTGGGGCAACCGGGAGAAAGACCCGGATGGCGGTCATGAAACAGTATTTGTTCGGACACCGTCACTTCCGCACGTCAATGGCAGATGAAGAAAATAAGCTTCAGGACCAACCAAGTTCAGCCGCAGTATCTGACGCACTGCAGGAGGCACTGCGGTATTCAGAATGGCGCTCTCCACTAAAAAACGGCTTATAGATTTAAAAAAAAATGGAAGCCTTTGCTTTTTGATTTTCTGCATGCTGCACTGAAAAGTGCATGGGCACGAGCGCACAAATTTAGGCGGAGCTTTGGTTGCGCGGGAACTCCCGCACAACGAAGCTCTATCGGACGCTACGCGCTCATGCACATGGCTCTTCCCAATCTGCGCACATCTTCTCATGCAGAGACAGACAAAAACGTCAAACGAAACGAGTTGTGCAATATTTCACGGACCTACGATAAGCGGTCAAAACGACGTGAGTGTCGCCTAAAGATAAACACGAAGTATGCTCTCCTTCAGCAGAATAAAAATAACAGTGGAAAAGAAATAGGAAATGTTATCTATCTGCTCTCCTTGCTTTTAATGCTAATAGCATTCTTTGGCTACTTCACGCACTTTTCAGTCTATGTATCTATCTGGCTATCTAACCTCTTACGCCGCGGGTCGATAAATAAATAAAAAAGACCGGCGCCGGCTAGGATTCGAACCGTTGACCCTTTGATCAGCAGGCAGACGCGCTAACCACAGAGCTATGAAGGCAGTCATTCGACGCACTCTAAACGGTTGTTTATATCTTTACCATAGGACGCGCTTTACAGCACGCCTCGCTCACCAGCTACCCTCTCGGAGGGTGCGCGCGCCGTCTCCATGCACGAGGGGGCTCTATTCGCGCTCTACGTGAGGCTGAGCACGGCCAGCTAGCTCACCCTCTCCGCGCGCTCGGAGAGAGGGTGATGTAGCAGCCAGTGCTCAGCTATCACGTGAGCCGCCTTCCTAAGTGACACAAACGCACGTGCTGGGCTGCGGAGATCGTGCGCAAGGTTGTGAAAGTGTCAACAAATTTAGAATCGCCTCAAGAGTGGGCTGGCGTATCTAGAGTGTGCCGGCCACCTGACGAACGCGCATAACTCCGCACCGTTTGATGCTATTCGCATTAACGTAGATAATCATTCCCAAAGGATGGGTTCTGCTGATTTTTTAGTGACTTGTATCACCTAATTTGCCTTGTTTGAGAAAGGAATGTTCTGCTCAGGACAGGACTGTGAAACAAAAATAACAATGTCAAACAGTAAAAAAAAGAAAAAAAAGAGGATTTTGTTTGGAGAAGTTTGTGTTCTGGATGGAAAAGACCTAAATGAACTAATTCAAGCCAGCTTAAAAAACTTTGGGGTCTTGCATGCCAAACTAACAAAAAAAATCTAACATTTAAAAACAAAACAAGTTAATAAAATAGCTAATGTAAATGTAGCTGACTGCAAAAAAAAAAGAAATATATATAATTATATATATATATATATCGGGTTATTTCAGCTTTATACTGCAAAAACTTTTTTTTCTGTAGATTTCGATACACACTTTAGCTGTTTAATATGTCATATCGTACCGTCATCAACCCTCTCGTAAAAGTTGGGGCAGTCAGTTCGACGTCAGTGCGCTGTCCGTCGAACTGAAGTTTTGGGGTGTCGTATATGTGACAAAGGGTGTAATGGCCACACCCTTTTTTTTTTTTTTGAGTGAGGTTTCCCTCGCATTGTGCACGCTAATTCACAGAGCTTCACCTTAAAGCTATGATTACGGCGCCCTGGTTAAGCATGTTCCTTTTACCATGTACGAAAATCGTGGAATGTCTAAAGCTGTTGAGGTCTGGCAGGGAACCGCGACGACGAACTTTTTGGGGTCTCAGATTTGGCTTGCACCTTGCCATGCTCGGAAGACGCCTCCAGCGTAGGGGTGGTCTCGACCGAACGTTTGGAGCACCGTGTGCAAGACGCCAAGGCATTGTTTCGACGGCCCGCTCGTTTGTCGGGAGTGTCTCGCTCCGTGCCCTCGCGATTGATGGGGACGGCCATCTTTCCGAGCGCGGCTTTGAGCGTGGCGCGGCTCTGGGCGCACGCTCTGTGTTGTGCGTCTCTTTGTCGACGCGCCACAATGAAGAGGGTCTGTGGGCAGCCCGAACCGACGCGCACGAGGCCGCGTCCGTCGATAAGAGGTCGGGCGTCGTCGTCGGTGGACTCCGAAGGTCGGCTGATCGTATTAGCGAGCGCCCACTTTGGACGTGAAAGGAGCAAGGTATACCATCTCCAGGCTTCTCAGGGCGGCCTTGTGAAAGGCGCGGACGCTCACCCGAATAGACGTGTTTTTTTTGCCAAAACCCCCTGAAGGCTGCGCGCGAATCACGCTATGAATTATGATAACGGACTGTACGGTTCTCCTTGCTCCCACAGCGTCTACCACATGACACTGAAGAGAGCGAGTGAGAGAAAGAGAGAGAGAGAGAGAGAGAATTAAACCTCTCGCTTGCGTTTCCTCCGTCTCCGTCCAAGTCACCTCTGTCGTCTGCAACAGCCTTTTGGCGCCGGGAACGGCTCTGCATGCAGTGTAAAAGGTCCATTGAAAACACTCGTGTGCTCTTGATATCGCAGAGAGCTTTCATTCACTTCTCTCAAGTTTGTACAGTCGGTGGAATGGTAGCATCGAAGCCATTCATTGAATGCCAAACGCTGCCTAAGAACCAGGCTGTGGGCTCTGGCAGACGACACTCGTGGATGGAGCATTTGAGTCGCAGAATTTAGGAATCCGGCAACGGTTGCTGTCGGAGCTAGTGGCGCGCAACTGTGGCCGTTTCAATGACTTCAATTATACTCAGTATCAGCATAACTTGGGGGTAAAAAGAAAAAGCTTAAGCGCCTGTGAATTAAGAAGGGCGTCGGTGGGAAGCACGTTACAGCGCCCCAGGAGAACTCGCTCCAACGGCAGATTTTTACGCGCTTTGCTCGGAAGGCCTCATTGGCCCACTGGGCAGCTCTCTGCCAAGTTTTGCTGATACGGAGTACGGAGGACACATTCTCTTCGAAACGGGCTTATCTCTTGGGGCTCGGGGCTTTTGGCTCCGCACCGTCTTGGAAGTCCCTCCTTTAACACTAAATGAGAAAAAAAAACACAAAAACAACTCACAGTTAGACTGTTATCTCTGCACTTGCGACGGATGGCGAGATTCAGAAACGCGAGATGAAAATAGCGACGCCGTTTTGTGATCCAGAAAAACGATCGCGAACGGTGAAGTGTGCTTGTCACTTGGGCACTTCTCCCTCGCCTCACTTTGGTGGCAACGAAGTTACAGTAATGCAATTACTCTCTTTTAAGAAACTTGACTAGTAGTTTTAATATTAACTTACTACTTTTAGCATTAAAAGTTATTGCGGTCTGTACTGAAGGGTTTTTTTCCCCCTTTTTTTAGCCTTACTAGTTGGAAATTATGAATTGCGCTACCAACTATTTTATGATTTTGTCGCTCTTGAAGTCACAGGCAGGAGAAAATACCCCCAGCGTTTGCCTCACTGCCCTTCTGCCAACTCGTGGGACTTTGAAAGCGCCAAGACTGGGCGCCGACTGTGAACGCAGAGCTAACTGTCAAAGCCACATCATCCGCAGAGGGACACACAAGGTGCCCGACATTGTGAAACTGTGAATAACACATTTGGAGAAGACATTTTCTGGGGTTCGTGTGGCCAACGATGCACGCAGTACCTTTTAGGGAAGTAAATTCATTTTATTTATTGGTTTGGCATACATTCATATCCCATTCGCTGTTTGCAGAATAGACTAGAGATCAGGAAAAATATCCCCTCTACTGTCGTTGAGTTGCAGCTGCTAAGTAATGATGGGTGTCTCAATAAGACAGGAAGATTTTATTTTATTTTAACACGCATTGTTTATCCAGAAAGGGTTGATATTTTAGGAACACAACAACCGGAAAAAATGTTCCCTACAACTCTGCTGGCACACTTTTCGTTTCAAAGTTTTGAGCCCATTTCCGCATAACTTCGGGTCAATTTCGCCGATGAGACGTGGAATCTCCACCTTGAGCTGAGGAACTGTTTTATGGTTTGTTGATGTGGACAGAAGATTTCCCAAAATCTAAACTGAAGACTTCGGACGGTGTCCAATCATACGACCTTGGTGGCCAACACTGGTCGCCATTGAGTGAGCATGGCCAAGAAATGTTCCTTGTGACAATTCAGTTATTTCGCGAGCAGTGTGACGGGTTGCAGCATCTTGTCGGAGCCGCATGCCTTCCAGATCCCCATTGCGATAACATATACGTTATGAGAAAGGTTCCAGCACAGGCGGAGGCGGGGCTTGGGAGGGGGGGGGGAGTACACTTGTAGGACATCGTGCTCCATAATTAATTGCAGTGTGTGTACCTAACACTGATATAAATATATCGGCACTTTTCTTAATCGTTCGCTTTTTGACATAATTAAATATTGCGCTCCTGTAACGTTTTCCACTAAGTTGTTGAAAAGTATCAACTGCGCGGCAAAAAAATTAAAGACGAGATCGACGCCTAGTGAAAATTACTCATATTTTACTAATATGTTCCTCGCGATTGTAATAAACAACGTCACATGCAAGCTGGACATTATTTTTGCACTGGCTATTCGCCTAAGTTTCTGTATACGAGCTGCGTAAAAAAAAAAAATAATAATATTTACGATCACCGAAAGCAGCGAGATCCTTTATTTGTAAAAAATTAATTCTGCTGAGCTTAACACTCCTGCAGAGTCACAGAAGTGGACAGAAGGGTTCATACTCGACCGGTTAAGGGGCTTAGAAATAAATGGAACGATCGGTACGTTAACAGATTTCTTTCACAATCTTAAGCATGATTTTTAACTCGCTCGATGAGCAAGTCATCTGGTGCACATTGCATTCGTTTATTCTGTCATTTGACTAATACCTCTGCGAGAGCGACATCACATGCGACGCTTTTTCAGTCACGAAGGGGTGCCACCATCAACTGGAGCGAGATTAAAACAGGTAGTAATTGGCGCCTACATCTTTTGTTCATTGCCAGCGCTATTATTGGCGGCTTGTGCTTGACCAGAAGATCTGTTTGCGAACACGCCAGGTCCACTTCGGGCAAATGACTTTCCTTGATTTGCGTTCCGCATGATCCCGATGAATGGCCAAACTCATTTTCATAAAATACTTTGCGCTACAAGCTTGGACGTGACGCGTTACATAGGTACATCCACTTTCATTTCAGTGTAACAACCTTCTTACATTTCGAGAACAGGAACGAGTAACCTTTCACGATAACGAGTAAGTTGTACTGTGGCTATGGAACGCCAGATGTACATTTGGAAGAGGGGTGCACAAAGCACAGCAATGATCGATCATGGCTCCGATCTGTTGCTCCATCTTCCCCCCCCCCCCCTTTCTTTTTCACGAATCCACGAAAAAAACAAAAACTACAGTCCGTGACAGGTCAAGAACATTTCCACATTTCCGTTTGTCCGTCCCTTCTCGTTTTCTTCCTCAAGTTTAATTATCCCTACCGACCCGCTCGTTCTGTACTTACTTCCTCCCACCCCTTTCCACTTTAGCAGAGCGATCGCCTAAGAGGAGGCGACCTCCTCTCCACCGTTCGCTCCTCTAATGTGGAAAGGGGTGGAGGAGCTTCCACTTCGTTCTTGACCTCGGTCTTTCGCTTCTTTTTTGTGGCTTGGGTAAATCCGTTCCGGTTGCCTTACTTCGGTGTGAGCTGGGAAAATCGTTCCCTGAAATCAAGAGGGGCTTTTGACCCATTTTAAAAGTGCGTGCCATCTAGTAGCGGCTGTGCCAATTCTCCTAGTTCGCCATTGTGTGGTCACGAATTCTTAGGCTGTACTAGACACCAGAACTGCGTCAGCGTTCTGCGAGTACACAATTCCAAGCTCACGTTACGTGTCCAATGGATGGATGGATGGATGGATATGTGTTAATGGCTCTACCCTTTGTAACGGGCGGTAGGTGGCGCCACCTAGCCTAAGTCTAAAACCCTCCAAAATAGCGACCGACCGCCAATGTTGCTTGATCGGGTTTCGAAGATGATCGTTTGGTAAAAGAAATGTACAGTCTGTGAGAGAAACGTGGGTGAGTGAGGGAGTGAGGTAAGGGAAAGTGTAACATCGCGGGAATGTAATGTGAACTTGGTGGAATGGGGGGAGGGGAGGGGGGGACTACTTTGTAAAGAGACAGAACCGAATTATCCTTTAATAAAGCTCATGGCCTTGTGAACGAAAATCGTTCAGCCTTTCCACACTCGTGAAGAAGGAAGACCAGCGGAGCTGTACTCGATACACTGTGTGCTTCTTCTTCGTCGTCGTCTGTTTTTCGCGCTGTTTCCTACGATGAATTCCCACCAACGCGCCCAACTATCCATTCTTCTACTATAGCTGGAAAGGTTGCCGCCATCTATACGACCGACGGCGGAAACCATACTGGTTGTGTGCTTGCCGCCGTCGCTTATAGATGGCGGTAGCTGTCCAGGTAGGTTTGTGTCGACATACACGGACACGATCCTGGGGAACCTAGCCCTTAACAGCTCCGCTGTAAAAGAAAAAAAAAAAGCGGGAGTTTTTTTTTTAATGTTTTACTATACTATGCCCAGGGCAGCGAGAAGTTAATCGTCACACGCTGATAGGACCGGGTCAAGCAAAACAGGCATCAATAAGCGCCCCGCCAAACGTCGCTCAAAACACGACGCAGCGGCGTTCGGGCTTCGTGCGTATTATTTCACAGCCCGGTATGGTCGGTGACTATTGTCCGATCTTTGCTTCAGTGCCCTCTACTACGACCATGAAACACCGGAAGGAGGATAAAGCTTTCAAAATTTGAGTTTAGCTAGACTGGGTGAAGCAAGCATAACAATTCGAGGACACTGGTGTACAGAATGGAGAAAAGCAATAATTTTCGAGCGGAGATAAACTTCTTAGGAGGAAAGTACGGGCACACTCCTCGCGAAGGCCGGAAAGTTAAACGGAAGGAAGATGCTAATCCGCGGAATCTATTCAGAAAAAAGTTCAGTGATACGTGCGTGAATAATCGTAGGCAACCTTACTGATATCTTTTAGATACTTGGTCGTTTATTATCCAAAATACTAAAGGCAAACAAAAAAAATGGAGGCGACCATTGTATTTAAAGTCCTATAATCCGTGGAATGTAGTATTTAATTTGTGATCAATCGTTTATATTTCATTTGAGGTCACGACGTCACTTGACCTAACTTCACGCGACGTTGTCAAATCTCGCCATGGCATCAAGTCGTGGTGTCACGTGATCTGGCGTAAATTTTCCACCTAAATCCAGTGGGAAAACGTTTCCGGTGGGACCAATAACGTGTGCCGCGACCTGATTTTGATGGGAAATATGCACTTTTGGACGTGAAACGTTCTTTGTCTAGTCGGGCAGGCGTTCAGATTTCGACGAAGCCCGAAAGTGATGCCGCGGAATAAACGTAAACCGCGCAGTTCGATGCTGATTGGCTGATGGGGGAGGTCACGTTACCAGAGAAGTAGGCGAGTAGCAAAAAAGAAAACACATACAAAAAAAAAAACTGAGTATACTCTGTTTTACGTTCACTTGGCAAACTGTGGAGGCTGCGCGGCCCCCACGACCCAATAAGGGCTCCGGAGCAAGGCACGTGATAACACCCCATGGTCGAGGCCACCGGGGCCTCGTTACCGCCACAGCAACGGAGCCCTTCGCGACACAAATTAGTTCTAGGCTTCCTTTTTTTTTTAGCGGCAATTGAATTAGCGCGATTCGATATATAACGAAAATATATGAAGAATAAAGAATAAATAAGCACACATTTTTGAGTCAATTATATTTAAACCAAAAAAGTGACGCCACATCGGTATCCGCTGTTTTTTTTTGTTTTTTTCGCCTTGTAGCAGCGTCGTGGCCGTGGGCGATCGCCGGCGATCACAACCGTGTAATCGGCCGTTTCCGCTCAAAACATCGCACTTTGCCCTGGCATTAGCATCCGTCACAGATTCGCGGCTAAATTGAGCGTGTGGTTGTCTCATGAACTGTTCCCGAAGTGCTCGCGATTCTAGGGGACGGAAATGTTGCTGCGGTGGACGTTCATCCGAAGTTGGTTGGTTCCGTAGCAGACGACTCTTGGCTAGCAGACGACTCTTGGCTAGCAGACGACTCTTGGCTAGCAGACGACAGCCGGTTCCCCCGGGCCTCGCTCCTCCCATTTGCCGTGGTGACACAAAGGCTGCCGTGACGTCGGGTCACTTACCTCGCTCCGACGCTCTGATTGGGTCGTGGGATCCTAGCCTCCAAAGCTCGCCAAGTTATCGAGAAACGGAGTATCTTCATTCCAGGAACTCTATCAAGTTTATATGTCAGGTGTTATCCGATGAAGAGCGCCGTGAGCGTAGGCGCCAAGCTCGGTAATGTTCCGGGGCAATAACGGAACGTTTCACGTGTAACGCAATTTCCAAGTAGTTTCCTGCAATCTTTCCAATTTACCCACTAGATCTAGAGGCGAAATATATGCCCGGACGTACGTATAGGTGTGTAGCTCTCAAATTTAGGCAGTGCCTCTAGCGAACGAAATCGAATATTTCTCGGTCGCGTTTCGGTTGCGCGCGTCAGTGCACCTTCTCACGTTGGTCCGGGACACTAGGCTGGCAAATTTTCATTGGGGGATAAAATAATTCGGGGAAAAAAGATAAGAACAAGGAGGCTACAAGAAATGCAATTATTACTGTGTTCATAGGACAACGCGACCTGCATTTCTTTTCTAGCCCTATTCTGTTTTAGAGCGCAGCTCTTAGGCGCCCGTTTCCGGCTTGAGCGGCGTCGGCGTAACCGCGAGCCCCCCCCCCCCCCCCCAACCCCTTCCCCGAGGACCTCGGGAGGACCTCGGCTTCATTCGGGTACCTTCGGTGACCTCCGGGGAGGGGGTCACGTGACCGCCCCCGAGGTCACGTGACTCCCCCCCCAGGTCACATGACCCCCCCCCCATCAGTACCCTTTCCTCCTCCCTCCTCAAGAGCTGCACTCTAGTTCGGCGTTACGGGGAGTTGTAAACGGCTTTCATTTTTTCTACTCGAACCACGGGAACCCCCGAAATTCAGTGGATCGTTTGCGCTAGAATCAAGTGAGTCCCGTTTCAGGATCACGACTCCGCCACCAGTCACCAGATTTTATATTTGATGAAATCAAATGACTCCCACACAGGAATCTCTGAATCCCGAAGCAGCCAATTTAACAAATAAACCTTACCTCGACTATAAAAAAAAAAATATATATTTTGTTTGTTTTTTTGTTAGGCGTTTTGTTTTCATCCGTGAACAGACGCTGATGCACGATTGTGAACAACCGTGGATCGTGCACAATCGAAATCTGCTGTGGCGCTTTGTGCTCGATGCAATCATTACGTGGTCGCGTCGTATGGGCGCGCTCGCGCCCTCTGGCCGAGAGAAGCAGGCCTATATCAAAACAAAGTTTAAAATATATATATATATATATATATATATTTATACATATTCTGCTTAAATTTTTTTGCATGCTTTTAATGAAAACAATAATTGGCAGATGTCACGGTGGTTATTGCTACCGGCAGGCACTGACGGCCAAGGGCGACGTCCTCTTCATACTTTGCCTGCCAAAGCGCAGAGAGATCTTCGCGTTAGCCACCAGCAAAAAACTCGAAAATCTGCACCGTGGTGAGTACATGAGGATGTTTTGTGGCCTCTATTTCCTCGCTCAGAAAGTGGTAGATGCATAATACGCACTACAAAAAATATCTGGTCGTAAAAGAACTCTTATGGTTCTTCGGCTTGTCCATATTTTGCTCCCTAAAAGTGCTTTTAAGCGCACCCATAGAGGGTTCCTCGTGAAAAACCTATAAGCGATTATTTTAAGCTCCTCCTTCGATGCGAAAGTGTTCTTCGTCGCCTAGTTGCCGTTCTAGTGTGCCATCGGTTCTTCAAGCGAAAGGTCTTGCGAAAAGAAACGGTTCTTGGGGCGTCAGAACAACACCTTTCTAGAAAACGCAGATTGTCTTTTTTGGTTCTTTTTTTCTTAGAGTGTGGCGGCAGTAGTTATTCGCAGTAAACTTAATTCTAATTACATTGTCACAGATGTGCGAAATCAGCGTCGCCTTGCATGTTTTCAAAAATAAAAGTAGGGAAGTGTTCAAGACCCACAGACTTTCTGACAGCTTTTTAGTGCGACGACCCCTTAGGAAGGAATCGGATGTCTCGGTACCAACGTTTCGGTACGCGGCCATTTTGGTTCGGGTTGTTTCTGGACGTGGTTATCTTGGTGCGTCATCTTCCCTTTCGCATCTAATGACATTAAAACCCTTTGCATGAAAAATTTGTATTCGGCGCCCTCCATTGACCTTTTGCCATACGAGATCCAATCACATTTCAGTTTCCGCTCCGTGGAAACATTGTGTGCCTTCACTTCATGAAGGCATGTCGGTTCTGACGTGCAAGTTGGGTTCTTTCCTCCATTGTAACGAATTGACCTATGCGAGAGGCTTTCGATGACAGAATTACGACCGTATACACGATAAAAGTGTTGAAAATGTCACGTCCACATTGTTTTCTGCTGCCTGCCGGTCGGAGGCTTACCTCGGACGATGGCTTATTATTTTTTTCCCCTAAAGAACGACGACGACTCGAGTTTTGTTTTAGACGGGTTCGGTTGCAGCTGAGAGAAATCGGCGAGAATTTGTTTTATTATATCACAGAGAAAATGATGGTTTCCACAATTACTGTATTTTGCAGCTATTCGACAACGTTATTGCTAAAATAGATGTTACTTACGAGGGTCGTTCATAAAGTTCGTATCATTGTCCCGAAAGAATAGAGATTCAGCAATCAAACTCGAGTAGGAGTTTAGACTTTCTCTACATGTTCGCCACCAAAAGGTATGCCCACTTTTTCCAGCGATGGACCACATGCCGGAGGCCATTGTTATAGAACTCCTCGTTTTGAGTGTTCAGAAATCGCTCCACTTCAGCAATCACTTGGTCGTCGTCATTGAAATGCTTTCCTCTTATTTGGCCGCACTGGAAACGTCTGCGCCATTTTACCAGAGTGTCATAACCTGGGGCGTAATCCCCGAACAACGCTTTCAAATTGGAATGAATATCCTTGGCATTGTTTCCCTTCAAATGGGAAAAAACCATCACTGCTTGAGCTTGGCACCGACGGGCGGTGCCATTTTTGTTTCGACACCGTAGCGGCGTTAAGCGCTACTATAGCTATGCGATGTTTAACTGTGCGGAAACCAGAGGGACGCGCTCATGGTGATGCCTGGTTTGTTTCGCTTTTTTCTCAATTTTTGGTGCCGATGATACGAACTTTATGAACGCCCCTCGTATTAACATAACTTTAAGGCCAATATTGTAGATGATGGTTTTACTTATGGCGGTCTCCCTATGTCCCCCTACACTGCGAAGTATCTCTGCGATTGGAAGGGCTGTTGTTGTGTCTTCTAGAATTATGTAACTGATTTCCATATATGAATGCGCATGAGTATATAACGACGAAAGCAATATTGATTTATGGGTAATTGAATGGTCACATCAAAACCGCATAAAGTGAAAAGAAAATGCTAAGCACGTACAATTAAATAAAAGGACAACACTACCATGCAAATGAATATAAAAATGACGGGCAGACCCGTCATTTTTTATATTCTGGGTGGGAGATATAAGGATAGATTACTTGAACACTACCGGCGCCTCAACTCTTTCCCTACCGCGCCCGTAGGCCATCGATCACCCATGATCAATGAATTGCACGCGCCGCCAAAATTCAAATTCGGCGCGCTGGAAAATGTTGCGCCATCTCAGAGGTAGCCAGATAACTATAGTTTAGTTTTCAGTTTAGTTTCTCTTTGTGCCGTGAGGCAGCGAATTATCAGCAACAAGTCACTGATCACTGGTGCGAAATGAAACCGAAACTTGTCAAGAACGGTGTCGTGCACGCGTCGGGTGCTTCCGGAAAAATGTAGTCGATCGCGTGATTCAACTCCGTCGGCTGCAGAATTTGGATGAAACGAGCAGTGCGGAGTCAGAGGGATCGTCCGATTTTAGCTCTGACTGCGACAGCTTGTCAAATTGACCCGGAACTTGAACAGGTGCTCGGAGATGAGCCTCCTTCAAGCATGCATATCGGTCCTGAGCCAGTGCACCCGTTACATATACATGGCGTTTATTTGTGTGTGTGTGTGTGTGTGTTTTAAGCTTTACAGAGTTATTAAAAAAAAGCCGTGAAAGCTACACTTACGCGGTTTTTGCAGGTTAGTCATACGGCTAGGGGACATAGTATAGGAGGTAATCTAATAATCAGTCTGTTAATTAAGTAAAATTTGTTATTTAACTTTTTAATGAGTGAAATTAGACATATGGTTACAATTAGAAACTAGCGGAGCGTCATCGAAAATCACTAAATCAACTATTTTTAGAGGGATAGAACGCAGGGGCAGCATTTTACGGCGTTCTGTAAAAGCGCTCCATTTGGACGCGTTTCTCGGTTTCGCTTTCTTATAGGGGAGTGCATCTTTGCGCCCGCGGTCCTGCCGTCCTGCCCCCAGTTGTCGCGGCGCGAAGCCACCCCCTCTCCTCCCTCGTAGGATGCAGGAAAGTTGGGCGCACGAGAGCTGCGCGTCTCAGCCACCGCGGGTGCAGGACCCCGGGCGCAGAGATGCGCTCCGATAAGAATTTAAGAAACCGAAACCTGGAAACCCGTCCAAATGAAGCGTTTTTACGGAACGCCGTAAAATTCTGCCGCTGCGTTATATCCTTCTGAAGAGGTGATATAGTAATTTTCGATGACGCTCAGCAAGTTTCTAATTAAAACCATATGTCGATTTTCACTAATTAAAAAGTTAATGAACACGTTTTACTTAATTAGCCGACTGATCGTTACGATTAGCCCCTATACTTGTCCCACTGGCCGTATAACTCACCTGCACAAACCGCATAAGTGTATCTCTCACGGCTGGTTTTAAACAAATCTGCAAAGCTTGGGGAAAAAAAGACACCCTGTATGTTGGCAGTGCTTTATTTTGTTTGTTTAGGGTCTTGACAACCTACGGAAATGATGTTTTCCGCCAGCTCAGCAATGAGTGACATTTTCACCTAGACAGCAGCCAGAGGTGAATTTCGGCATCGCGCTTCCTAGTGGCTTGCGGAGATTTTTGAGAGCGCTGGATTTTTACTTCCTGTTATTGACCTCCGAGGTCCTCGAAAGGTTGTGCTAAACACGAAGAAATATGCTTGGATGTATATTCAAAAAAAACAAAAAAACAATGTGCTTTACTTGAGAAATTTTGTGCAGATGCCACGTCCAGTGAAATGTTGCACTTCATTGAACAACTAATCTACATGGACATCCTGGAGGCTCCTCGGCTGTACCTTCATTGGAATGTGGGGCCACCTACAAAGGTGTTTTTCCTCCAAGGGTGATGTCTATGGGACTGTTTTCTTTATTACCCGGGATGCTGCACGTGTCTGACCCATGGATGATGCGCGAGCGTCAGAAGGCAAGCTCCGGAAGGTGTCTTCGCTTCTCCGTCACATCAACCAAACTATCTTTGGGTGCTGGCCGACCCTGAGACTGGATACACGATCCAGTTTTTCGTCGACACTGGAAGGCGTGAGAGGCCAGGACCACACGGTTTGGCTTTTGAGGTCGTCAGTGAGCTTTGTGATGAGCACCTTGACCAAGCCTACAAAGTTTTCATGAACAATTTATAAACGTTTACGCACCTTTTTGTCCACCTCCTCGACCTCACAAAACTGACTAGTGGAACAACGCGTAAAGATCGTCGAGGCTTCCCAGCGGAGCTCAAAGATACGATGTGGAGAGGCAACTTTAACGGGGAAACGTATTCGTTCGCTACGTGACCAAAACATATTCGTTCACTACGTGACCAAAGCACTATCCACGCAGCCAACAAGCACGTCCGTGCCCTGCGAAATGAGTGGAGACACGTGGACTAGGAGAAATATTACAAAGCCCCTGCTGATTCACGACTACAATGCTGGGATGCCGGGCGTGGACAAGTCTGACCAACTCATTGGGTCGTACAATGCCCTAAAGAAATGCCTGAGATGGTGGAAAACCTTGTCTTTCCGCTGCATTGACATTGCCTGCGTGAAGAGTTGTATTCTTTTCCAAGCGCATCGCAGAAAACACCCGGACATTACGGAGCTGGTTCGATGTCCTCGGTTTCACCAGCTGGCTTTCAGAGCGGCGCTGATCCAGCAGGTCATAGTGATGAGGAGCAAGTCCACAACCCACACCCGTCTCCCCGACTTCCTGTGCCACAAGCCTGAAAAAAATCCAAAGCGAAGAAACTGCAAGACATCCCATGAAGAAATCAAAATTGGACATAAGAACGAATGTGTTTTTCAGTGATGTGAAGCGTACCTCTGTCTCACGACCGCGCGCAGCTGCTTCACAAAATGGCACGAGTGCAACAAAACCCTACCTAATAACAAAAAAAAAAAATCAGCTAGTGTTATTTAATTTGCAGAACTCGTAGCTGGGGATACGGCGCGCATTATTTTGTATAATGTTTTGTTTTATTGATATTAAACTTTCATGTAGCCACACATTTAAAAACACTTTAAACTGTTTTTAGTTACAATTTTAAGTTTAGAAATTAAACTTTAGACCTTTTTATTTTATAAATTGGAACTTCATTTTTTATTAAAGGGAAGCTAATTGACTTCATTTGGATATATTATAATGCGCCATAACTCAATAAGTTACCAAAACAAATCGTAAAGCCTTAAACATTTTTTTTTCGCGGTAAGGAAAAAGTTAAAAAGGTACTCCGCCGATTTTTTCGTGATCTCTGATTTTCTTCAAAATTGCTTCAAAACAAGAGTAGGATTGACTGAATATAGTAACCGAAATATTATCTGTACGTAACAATTGTTCATCCATTATTGAATATAAAAATTTTGTTTTTATCTGTTTCTTTTTTTAGTTCACACCTTTATTGGCAACACTGAAAAGGTGAAGCCCGGGGCAGTCAAAAGTTCACTCTTTGGTTAGTAGAAATTCTGCCCAAGTGATTACAAAAAGCTTCGGTGGTGTGAAATGAACGTGGTGCAGCACGACTAAAATGCGTGACATACTTTGCTTTCCGACGTATACTAGGTGATGGGGTCGATCAGAGGACGTGAAAAGCGCACCATCATGATGTTCGCCGTGTTTCTATGCGTGTTCTATAATTGCTGAACCAATCATAAGCAGGAAAAGACCAGTGATTGCGCTTTTGATCCTTCTAAATTTGTCATATCACACCGTCAGCTGCTTCTGGACTTAAGCTGAAACAAAGTATAGATAACCTGTTCGACTCGCAATGACCAGCCTGCCAATGACGTGACGTCTCTGAAAAGCTCGGGGAAATTGCAATGCTGGTTTTGGCATCACCTTCATTATGTCGTTTTCTCAGTAGCTCTTCTGAAATCAAAATCAAATTGGACGTTTAGTGTTTATACAGCGTAAGGTCGGTCTGCCAGGATGGAGCTATTCTGAACTGGCAGATGCTATATAGCAAGGCAGGGAATGTTGAAGCTCGGCGGTGTACCGCCTTGAGATATATTTCGCCGGTTTAGCGGTTGTGAGAACTCGCGTAATTTAGTGCGTGTATTCCTTCCATCGCATTTTATATCGCGGCCCATTCTCTTTCGGAGCTAAAGCCGTACCGACACGTCAAATCGACACCTCCAAATCGCGGAACCGCCGCTTCCCCGCAGACTTTTCTACAGCCGCATCCATTCGTATTTCCTTGTTTCCTCTTTTGGGTAAACCTTTAGTGACCTCTGACCTATGAATCCATGCATGCATATTCTGAACTACCCGTTGGATTTTTTTACTTTCGCCGTAAAGGGCCAAACTATTCTTGTCGCTTGTTTCAGAACTTTATGGTTTGACTTGGGTTGTAAATACTTGGACCTTTTTCTTCGTTTTCTCACGGTGCGTTCCCACCTCGCTTGTAAGCAAGCAGTTTTGTCGGTTGCTTTGAAGTTCTCTTATGCGCTGTCCCAAAAACAAACACCCCCCCCCCCTTTTTTTTTTACCGTGCGTTTTTTTGTTTGTTCAAAGTTAATGACATTTGCGCACTATCTCGGACATTTTTTTTTTTGCTTAACCGTTTTGTTAGTTTTCTAGAAGTGCACGCACTCAAACGTTTGTTCGTGGGAGTGCGTAGTTAAACGCTGACTCCTCTCCATTTTCTTTTCTCGGTTTTGACGGTTTTAATTGAAGTCGGCATTCATAAATTTCTAAGTACAATTTGTTTCAGGTTAGTGTGTATGTCGCTGAAGGCTGCGAGGGACGTATGCAAAGGTCCGAGAAGTTCAAATGACGTAAACTGCCGTTTTCGGGGCGCGAAATCGCGGCCAGGCGCGTATCAGGCTGCATGGGGAGTAGCGTTCGGTCGCAGTATACGGTATGCCTGGTGGTCCACTCGCAAACAAAACTGGCTTTTCGGGGGAGGCTGTAGATGGAGGCAGTTTGCGTCCTCTCAAAATTTACGAAACGACCTGGCTGCACTTTGACAGGTTGGTGTCTGTACAGCGATGTCTCGTTAATATGGACGCCTCCGTTCCGCCAAAAAATCGTCCATAATGCGGGTTGTCCAGATTAACGAGACAAAAATGCATGTATTTTCCCAGTTTGTCCCCGAAACTGGTGTCCATATAGCGGGGTATCCATATTAACGGGGTCCATATTTAGGAGACATGACTGTATTCTGAATGCGGCGGGAAATGTTTTGTTTCTCGAACGGAGGTCCCTCGGTGTATGGGGTCAAAGGGCAGACCCGCAGGGCCTTCCGTGGGGAAGGGAAGTTTCCCCGCTTAGCGTACGACTCTGGGGTTGAGTATTGTGTGGCCATCGACACTGAAAGATATGATCGAGAGAGAATTGTACAGTGAAGAGCACTGTTGACTTGAGAAAGTGACGGTACCCGACAAAATACTGCAGGCTACAGGTTCATTGCCGCCGGCAAGAGTTGATACCGCCATTTATGATTTCAGACACCAGATGGCACTGGATTTCGGAAAGGGTTCATTGGTGGTTAAATGTTTCATCGACGTTTCAAGCAGCGATGTTAAAGTCAGCTTTGTTCATTTTTCTTTTTGTGAACCGGAAGTTTGCTGGGTCGTCAACGACTAGAGCAGCGCTCTAGTCTTTGACGTCCCCAAAAAATATGTTGTTGATAGGGAACTCTGCCATCGAAGTTTTCTGTGTTGTCGTGTGGACGGCACGAAATTCGCTCATCCATCGATTTGGGCAACAGAATTGTTGTTGCTCTTTTTGTTGCAAAGCTATCACACCGAGGCAACGACTGTCACCTGTTGTGCTGATGTTCCCGCGGTATAACAGGTTTGTCGGGCAACAGGGCGATTGAGAACAAATTTGCCCAGCCGTTGATGAACATGCTGTGTTGCTGTCACCGCAGTCGGTTTCCTCAATGTGACCGGGCCTATGCCATGGAGTCGGGTGTAGGCTTCTTCTGAGTCATCCGAATACTAGTGACGCGGGAGAAACTGTCTTCATGGCGCAGAGTGCTGACAACGTCCATTGTCTCTTACTACCGTTGTCTTTCATGCCTTTGAACCCAAAGTTAACTAAGGGAAAAAAAAACGACTTGAAGAAGAAGTTAGCAAACAGGCGAGATGGTTTAGGTTACACAAAAGTTACACCTTAATTAGACGACGGACGGAAGGCGGGGACAAACCCACAAGCGACTCAAACGACGCTGACTGACTGGTTGAATGGTGAAGTGATGCAGCATGAAGTGGCTGCGCATCACTTGACGTTGTAAGGGCCAATTAATTTGGACAACCTCGCGCCCGGCCGTCAGCAGGTGAAAAGCATCACTTTTTTGCACCGGGAAAGATCCGGCGAAGTTCCGACGTTCTGTAAAGGGTACGCGCGTGTCGTTCGCGCTGCATACTCTGCTTTGGCCGGTGGACGGTCCCGTCCGGTCGCTCGCGTTGCCGTACGCCTGCCGGCCGCCGAGGCGTAGCGACCACGCCCCTGCGGATAACGAACTCGTTCGCTCCACTTCTCCGGCGCGCTTCCTTCCGAGAGAGTGGCCGACTCGACGGACTTCCCGGCGGAGGACACCGCGATACGATCGCCGGGGATGCAGTGCAGCGGACTGCGGCGCATGGGGCAGGGGGCTGTGCGCCTCGTCACGCACACGCTCTGGCCAGAAGACGAGATGGGGCTATCGGGCGCCTGCCCAGCTCCTTCCTGGTAGGGAAGCCCCTCGGAAGGAACGCGATCTCGCCGCTTTTGGCTGGATTGATGGAGCCGATCCAACGCTCCACATCCCGCCACACGCACAGAGCGCGGGTTGGTCGCCCCTGGCTTCTCCGGAAACGTGACGACGGGCCGAAATATCTGGCCTCGCTTGAAGCGCAGTGTCGCGTGCAATTAAGGTATTTTTAATGCGTTTTTATGTTCGTTGAAAGGTATGCTGTCGCAATCACGTGATTCGCCTTAGAAAAATAGTGAACTCTACACAAAAAAAAACAGAAAAGAAACATATTTTAAGTGCCCGAATATGGCACGTACGTCACCAAATGAAATTTTCTTCTAGAAAGCAAATAGCGTGGTAATTACGTCGCGAGACCCAATTAAGCGATTCCAAAGCGCGGTTTTGTCTTGGGATAAACGTCCGAAATAGGAGCGTGTATCGGAATCTGTTCCGACTAAAAATGTATCTCAAAACGCAAATACTGTAAGCATACATTCTTCATATTCTTTCTTTTTTTTTTGTAGGAGCGTTTAGTTTGTGTTATTGTTATCCTATTCAGGCATCTAAAAATGTTTTTGGGAGCTCAGTCTTTCTTTACGAGACCTCCTTGCGGCCGCATTGCAGTGTACAAGATGAGACACCTTACCAGGGCTGCGTATGGAAACATTCGCACTGCGCGAGCTCGCCACTTGGACAAGCGAGCGTACCGTCAAGTGTCCGGCTACGGCTCCGGCGGTACGGCCATGCTTGCTTCGAGCAGCTCCGGCCAGTGCCGCTTTGTAGGGGGCTGCTAGCTTCACATTTTAGCTAGCACCTCCGATCTTAGATAATCATGTCGCGCGATTCACGGGAATGCGAGAATCGTACTGCAAATTTGTCATAATGGCAATCTGAAGCGTGCCAAGAGTGCCTCCGGATGCAACGGATCCTGATATAGGCATCCCTGGGGCTTCCGGATCAAGCGCCAGCCACCGTCCTCACGGAGCGGCCGTGCCCGATGCGCTGGAGCGCGGCATTACTTCACCACCTTTTAGCCGCTGGGGGCGTAGTTTGTCGCTGGTCGTTATTAGCCCCG
This sequence comes from Ixodes ricinus, assembly GCA_037355805.1. Lineage (NCBI taxonomy): Eukaryota > Metazoa > Arthropoda > Arachnida > Ixodida > Ixodidae > Ixodes > Ixodes ricinus. The sequence goes on from JAZHYW010057694.1 coordinate 49,588, forward strand.
AGAAGTTCGCGTGGCGCCCCCTTACGGCGAACCGGGGTGACGTCACGGCGAGGAGAGAATTTTTCCCTGACTCGCCCCGCTCGCCCTGTGGAGGCTGTGACGACGCTAGCTGTCGGCGCGCTCGTTTCTATTTATTTTTTGGGGCGTGTTTTTCGTTGGAAGTGTAAATTTTTATATGTGGCTGTATTGAGGTATGGCCTGTAGCTGCAGGCAAAACTTCAACCAACGTTTTAAGCATGATTGACAGGGCAGGCAGCGCATGAATCACAGCTGGTATATGAAAATAAAGAAATATGGCCACAATTGCAGGAGCGCCACTATAGATTTACATCTCACACAATAAATGCTGCTGATGGTCTGAATGAATTGGCAGGTTATGTATACTATATTTTTTGTATCTTTGTTTATATACAAGATCGCTATAGTAGAAAAGCTGCATGCTGCTCGAGCAACATGCTAAATACAGTCTGGGCCATGGGGAGAGAATCACAAGTAAGACAGCCCACGTACAGGGACAAAGAAAAGGAAGAAGGAAAATTTATATATATACATTTGACCTTTGCTGGATTCGGATAGTTTTTCAATGGACTGCACGGGTGGTATCTGTGGACTTGTTTATATCAACCCTCAAGTAATGTATAACAAACGTAAGCGAAGGTGTCTAGCTCGTTATTAGTCCCTTAAGCACCAAAAAATTGAAATTTTACCTAAATCAAATTGTCCTGAAGCTAAAATACCAGAAGCTTTTCTCACGCAGACTGTCACCCTTCACAGGTTCCACATTTTCTGCTTAGTGCTGCATCTACCACTGGACAGCCGTTCGAATGCTTGCTTTTACTCCTATTTTCCTCTGTTGTCAGAAAGTCCAGCTGTTGGGAGTTTGGAGGCTGAGTAAGCTTTTGTGGACCTGCAGCTGTGTCTTTTAATTGGAAATGACAATTCAAACTAAACGGTGTATTTTTCGAATACTTAAGGCTGGAATAAAGAATGTCAGAAAAAAGTAGTAAACGTTCCAAATTAAGGTACTATTGCTGTGCATATTTTGGACAGTTCAATACATATCATACAGGCAACAAGGGGCAATTCGGCCGTTTTTGCTGCTACCACACAAACTAATTTCCAGTAATTGTGCATCTTCTAAGAAATATGCCTGCATACGTGTATAAACTATATAATTAATTTACGAAAAAGCTACAATAATGTAAAACAACACTGTTCCACGAACACTTCAAAGACAATCAGACGCAAAGCCTTTAAAACATCTGAGAATCAGCGCATGCAGAGTGGCAGCGCAGACGGGGTCGCGAGCTAATCTGCCGACCACCCAAAGGCCCATTGATATAAATGCCACTTCAAATGCCTTGAAAGCGCGGGATGTAATATCGTCCTAAATCATGAACATGCAAGGAACAGAATTCCAGCGTCTGAAACACTTGCGCTACCGCTTCACCGACCCCTCGCAAGATTGCCTTGTGTCGTGTGGACGGACGGGGAGGTTCATCGGCGGAATTTCCTCCGCCGATAGCTTTCGGGATTTGTAACCCAATTATAAAAGTAAAAGTGACAAGCAGGCTAATAAAATGTACAGTGTACACCGGGTAAACGAGGTCCTGCTCCTCGAAGTGCTTGCGGCACACAACGCCAAAACGGGAAACCGGTGCCGGGAAGCGAGCCGGACGCGAGATCGCAAAGCGGAGTCCTCTGCCTGACGTCACGGTACACCTCACCCAATCAGGGCGCGGCGACCGCAGCGACGCTTGTGTTCGCTCTCGGGGCTAATAGACGCTTTGCAGGCAGCTGTGCATGGGTGCCGCCATAACTGACCTTCAGTCTTTGCTTCCTCTTATTCTGTTCGCTTCACCTCATCGCTGCCACAGCATGAACAGGTTGTTGCCACTTAGGGTGCTACTGCGTCCTTCTCCCTGCAGCATTGGCCCGTGTGGAGAGCCTGGTCGTCAAGGCCCGCTTCAGTGGCTCGGCATTTCGGTAATACAGGAGAAGGTCGGCTGCGGCGGCTGCAATCTGGCGCGTGTGCAAAGCGTTCCATGGCCAGCGGCAATACGCTTGCAGGTAGAGTGCATGGCGTGTTCGTTAGTCCCTTCATTTGTAGCGCTCATCCGGTGGAGGGCTGCTCCGCACGCTCGCGTGACGCTGCCAGGCACGTAGTCACGCCTGATGATGCGTTTATCATTGCTTGCCAAACACCGCCCACCGCGTTAACGTCTCGCGTTGGCGTCTGTGAAGAAACAAATAATTAAACTCTGAATAATCTTCTTTCAGGCAAGATCAAACGGCAACGCATAAGGTGATACCGTGGCGACAAAACTGAAAGATAGTTTTTCTTTCTTTTTTTTGGCATACGGGCATATAGGATGTTTAGGTTGCTCGATACTTGCGTGAATAAGTCCCCATGCTGGGGATCATATAGGGAAAGGCCTAGTGAAAACCAATGTATGAATGTTTTAATAACATGTTCCGTGGATTTTTCGTATATTAACAAAACCGGTCCTGAATTTTAATGCAAAATCGCTTCCATCTCTGTGCAAAAGCCGCGTCGTCCTACCGCTTGTATATGCATTTCCGGTAGATATATCACCAGGCACTATTTTCAAGATCAGAGACCTTTGATAGATAATAAAGGTTTCTCAAAGATTCGCCACTGTGCGACCCGCGACGCAGCCATGTCTACGCTCGCACCGTCTCTGTCAGCGTTCCAGGTAGCTTGCGCGCCAATTCTCCTTTCCTTCCGCTGTCCCGGGGTGGCAGTCCCGTCGCGCGTGTTTAGTTTCCTCTGGCTCCTCGGGGCGGGTCTGCGTCGCGCTAAACAGCTTCGCTGGTCATCTGACTTTGTTAGAGCAGCCGGATCATGATATATTTTTTTCCAATTGGGACATTCTTATAAATTGCTTAGCTTGTTGCCTTTTTTTGGCATTTGTTGTGACTACGATGATACGTCCTTTTGGGAACACGAATCGGTCTGGCACCGTGTCATGTTTTCTGCTCTGGGAGCAAAGGATCTTTTTTCTCTATTTGTTTTCTTTCTTTTCTTTGTTGAATGTGTACCTTGTTTTTTAATAGGTTAGCAGTACATATGCTACTCTGATGAGCAAATACGCGAGGTTGTGGATGAGGAACGGAGGCAAATTTGAACCACCATGTCAGTCCGAATCTACGTGAATATTGCATATGAAAGTGTCGAGCCAATCGGTTTCGCACGAATATTCATCATTACGGCAACGACTCCAGAAGCCCCGACACAAAAGAAGTGTGCTATAGCCCACACGGGCACCGTTTTGCTGCCATTAATTCGAGTGAAAGGAACAAGAGGCCCCACGGGCGGCTTTCCGTGCCAGACTTGGAAGTTCTATTCACAGAGCTACTGGGCACGAGTGCTGCGGGTTTGACGGGTCATTTGCACGTCTGGGCTCATAGTGTCCAGAAACGCTGATGGAACTTCCCATGGGCGTGCGGGGTATGCGCATGTCCAGCAAAATGTAGACAGCAAACGAGCTTTTTTTTTTTCGACAGAAGAACAAATCGGTTCAACAAGAGATAAATGCGTGATCTATAGGTGCGGTTAAGCACGAGGAGATGATTTTTACCTTATGATGTCTATAATATTTTTTTTTTTATGTCCTTGGATAGTGAATGCGCAATTGCACAAATCGATGAATTGCAATATTAGTCCCGGGATGCACTCACTCTCGCACGTTTGATATCTCTTTCTTTTTTCCTTCACCGTGGCAAGCCGGATACATACCTGGTGGAAAAACGCGATGTGGATTATGGGTGTTCGCGGGTAATAATTAAATAATCCCAGTATACCACAGCCTACCTATCAACCAGGCGCATAGATAGTGGTTTTGGTTATGTCTTTTGACAGATGTGGTACAATATTTCGAACGACGTGTTTTTTTAACTGATTACTGACTACTTCTGATTATTGCTGGGTTACGAAGGCCCACTCAGTGCTGAGTATAAAACCATAATTACACGAGAATTCTGCAACGTCGTGGCGTCAGGACTACGACTGCTAATGAAATTTCCGAAAGTTCCCGCTCTTGTACGGATATTAGTCCATTATTAGCCTTACTCTACACTGCTGCTTTTTATCTCAATAAAAAACGACCCGCATACGCACCGTAAGCACCATCTATGTCCTCTCTAATAACTTCATCGATCTTTACGTCTTTCCAACCAAAATGGCTCCACTGCAAGGCAAATGACACAAGTCAACTCTCTCAAACTACTCTATAGTTTCCCAAAAATGTTCTAAAAGATAATACAAACGGCTTAGTTAATTACCTACGTAATCCCAACCAATGTGGCTCCCTTTTCTATGGCGGACCCCAGGTCCAGACCCCCAACGTAGCCCGAGAACTAAAATATCTCTAACGCAAGTTCCGTCTCTTTAGAAACTCCTTACCCTGTAAAAACAAAACACCCTGTATGGAGTCAACCTTCAACTGCTGATAAAGTTATTGGACATGCCAGCGTATTTCTTTCCTAAGAACTAAAAGCGTAAACTGAAACGGGCGAAGAAAGTGCTACTACTATAAAGATGGACGTGCGCCGTTCTTCATCCCTGTTATGTTCGTGCTTTGTAGCTATTTTAATTTATTATTAACCGACCGGCTCAAAGGTTTACTCTTTCCTCCATCTTTTGCACACAACAACCAAAAGGAAACCTTTCGAGCTGGTCAAAGGTTCGGCGGTCGTATTCTGTCGCAAAATGTTCGCTGTAATGTTTAGCAACGGCTCCATCGGCGGACATTTCTGTCCACAACTTTCGGAACTTCGATGTCCCATTTACGTTGTTATCATGGATGAGGCCCACTTTCGTGCCACCATTGCACTTTTTGTAGATTGTTCTCCGATATTGAATTATTTTAGATGCATGGGCCTCATAATTGTGACTCGATTGTGACTCCGGTGGATCCATTCTGACTGTGGATTGATAGCGCTGCATTATCGACCCCTTTTACTTGGGGATTTCCACATTCCTACTCTGTGTGCCGTCGAACCTGTTGCAAAATTTTTTAAATGTGTTTTTCGGCTCTTTCAGATGTTCTAATAAATCAATAAATAGCAATTTGTGGCTAATTCTCCCTATTGTTCTTCGTTTAATTTTTTTCGATGATGTCGCTGTTTTTTAGTGACGGCTGCTTGATTGCAGTTGATGAAATATACTTACCCATATGGGTGATTTCATCCTCAAATTGTGCAAGCAAAAAGAATCCAATTTTAAATTTTGACAAAACAATTGTACGTTGTGGGGAATTTTCTACGCTTTTAAGATTTGAAAGCCTTGGGTCCGGATAATTGTTCTGTTCTCGAATTATGAAGCGGAGAAGCGGCCGCGTTAGAAATGAGAACGAAAGTTTTTTCCCGATTGTCGAAGTTTGCAATTTTGACTGATTCTCCCTCTCGTGGATTTTGTATCTTACGTTATTTTCATTTTTGTCTCGAACTATGTGGACACTATGTAAAAGGTATTTAATGTAATTAAATCAGTCGAGGCGTTTTACTTTTTTTCTTTAAGCAAATCGCTAAACACACATCTCCCCCGGCTGCTATTTTTTAAAAATTATTATTAACTCTTGACAGGCTGGATGTGTTCGCTACTATCAAGCCTGCTCGTGAAAGTTGGTACCGTCTTTTCGACGTCAGCGCTGTACGTCGAAGTGAAATTTTGGGCTGTCTTATAAGTTACAACCAACCTATATGGGACAAGAAGTGTAAGAATACCCTTTTTTTCCCCCTGGAGAATGTAACGTGATCGAGACGGTGTAAGCAAGAAAAACAAAAAAAAAAAAAACAATTCTACGTAGCAAGAAAAAAAAGGTCCGGCAGAGGTCGTTCTAAGTTTCTTGCTTACGTGGTTCGAACGCTGAAAGCGATATATAGTCCCTTTGGCGAAGTCGTGTTTCGGATTGATGTTTTCGACATCCATTAAAGTTCTTTTAGCTGATTCGGTGTGTGTGCTGCGGATACCGGCTACAGACCGGAAACATTCGGACCATTTGGCTGCAGAACGATGGACTTTATTTCAAGCTACGCGATCGCCTATGTGTAATGGTAGGTCTGTCGTGGTTATGTCATCTTCGGTTGCGACAGTGTCTTCGTCATCAGAGGGATATATGCGTGGCGTGTAATCTTCGCGTCATAGCGGTTGCGGTTGTGTCGGTGGTGGTGGGATGAGGTACATTGAGAGGACCATTGCCTTGTGGTCAGTGAGGTATGTTGAGAAGTATTTCAAGTCTTTCACAGCGTTAGGCCAACACCTTTAGTCAGCCAGATGGCTGCGGTGCGACGTGTGCGATGACGCAGCACACTAGGCACACTTCTACTCAGTCAGAACTGTGGAGCCGCTGTGGCGTCGCGGAAGCGTGCTCGTCTCGCACCCCGAGGCCCGGGTTCGATTCTCACCCAGACCGAAATGTACCTGAATGTTCTTTTCAAACCCATTAATTTACTTTGTTTACAGGAACCTCCCTGATAAATCTGACGCCCATCCGAGGATCTTTTTTCACGTGTTTTTACTCTTCGCGCCTTCGGCCATTTTTTGTACCATCGGTCGGTCACGCCGCCGACGACGCCGGATTTTCGCGTAACAAAACATATAATGCTTTCGCATTAAATAAAGAAATCATAATTTGGGCTCACACTTTCATAAGAAGAACACTTATTTTTCACGAGCAAAGCACCTCGCTGTTATACCTACGACAAATGGCGAGACGCGTCAGCGTCGCCGCCAGCGTGTCTTTCAGCGTCTCCCAACAAAACTCACGCGTCTGCCACTTTGCACCGTACTCCCGTCAAGCTTCAGCGTGTTTGCCGCTTGGGGCGGCTCACTCTCGACTACGACCGACTTATGATATAACCATAGCCTCCTATATACTGACACAGCCTGGCAGATCGCCACGAGAGGTGGCGGCGAAATATGGAAAAGGTGGAGCGGCAGACAACGAATGAGAGGAAATCCACGTGACCGGCGCCCTGCTGCGGCGAGACGCCGAAACACACTTCTCCCGAGCGAACAAGTGTGTTTCGGGTTCTCGCCGTCCTAAGAGGCTTAAAAAACGCGCTCTTGTCTCAGTCCGTTGTAGCCAAGGGCAAGTGTGTGAACGGGCCTTTATTATAGTGTACGCTAGAGGTTCAGCTGTTGCAAATCGAAGCAGACCGCCACCAGTCGAAAATTGACATCCCGTAATGCATTTCTACAAGGAAAAGCGGGCGCATTTTTTTTTCTGGGCTTGATTATGAGAGCGAATATTACGAATAATTATAGCGTAATTAAAATAGTCTGGAACATTTATCAAGCACTTAAATGAAAATATTGGTCAGTTACGGTGTTTTTCGTTAAATTAATGTAATTAAACACATTGCTAAAACAGCTTCATGCGTTCATTTATACGCACTATCGGGCACTATTAGCGCGAACACGGCGTCGGCGCTTTTCTGCATGGGGATTCTCGTATCGAGCGAACGACGGAGGCGTGGAAAACCAGGAGACGGCAAGAACTACGCAGTAACAGTGTATCAGTAACCCCCTGTGCACGAAGACGATCAAAATAAAGTGAAGCATATAGGAAATGATAAAAAAGAGGCCTATCGTATAGCCCACGTATTTTGCGTTTTTGTTTTTAACCGCTCGTAAAGATGTACGACGGGGTCATTTTCATATATGTGACAAGAGTGCAACATTAGCAGTATATAAGCGTCATCCGAATGCTGGAGAACCTTGAACACACTCTACATCTTCATTCCTTTAGTTTGTTATTTTGCTGAAATTCGTCTCTCGTGTTTACGCACTTTCTGTGGAACAGAGATTTGGGCCTGAAACATAGCGAAGTTAAACATCGTTCCCTTATGAAGAAAAATGCTCTAACTAAAACAGTTTCACTTTTAAAATGTTAATAAACCACGTAAACGTGCATACTATTCGGTACGACCCACACAACAAAAGTTTTCATGTTATTTCCCGACAAAGATACAAAACGCACGCGTTTTTTCACATAGGAATGACAAGAGCACAGCAAAAGTAGACTGGTTGCTGTCTGCTTCAATTTGCATCCTGGAAGTCGCTTAGACACTAGCACCAGTTGAACCTCTAGCGTACATTGTAATAACTCTGTGGGATCCACTAACGATGACCTATAACGCTCAGGCCCCGTCTTCTAAGCTCTTAGGTTATACTGGATGGTAGGATACGGCTGAACCCTTTTATTCGGGCGGCGGGTTGCGCCACCTAGTCGAGGCTTTCAATTTTACCAATTAAATGAGCAATTCATTAAAAATAATCATTTTCAGTCGCGATGTCGCCGCAACTGTGGCCATCTAACGGGTGCTACGCGGGACCCATATGTATACCATTCGTGTGTGTTTATCTCACGCCGCTAAACCAGATTGCCAAGGCTTCACACGCCGTGGACCCAGGATCGAATCCTGAGAACACCGCTGCGACAGACAATTTTTTCCAAGCATTTGGCGTTGTCGACGACGGACGCCCTACACTTTACAGTGACGGACATCATTTCCAGTGATGGGACGAGCCCAAAACAGCTATCGCTGTAAAAATTGCTACTGAGACGCCTCGGTTCTGCTTTTTTCCCGCGTTCCAACGCACTCGCATCCGTCGTCCCTCCCAAACTCGCCGTAGTAGCATCCACCCCCAACCAAAGATTAACGCACGTAAAAAAAAAAAAAAGAAAAATAATTTTTATATATATATATTAACTAAATGAACAAAACAATAATATTTGCTCAAATCGTTCGCTTCTCTTGTATTCGCGCCACATTGCACGCCGCGACAACCTTCGGCCCCGGACAGACCCCCGATCGGCCGTGCCGCTCCAAGGTCCAAGAAGATGAATGCGCAATGGGAGAATACAACACCGGAGCTCGCCTCCTCGAGTGAGCTGTGCCCTTCCGGTTGGACGTTGCCACGCTTGACGCGTGAAGTTACATGACACGCTTCAAGTAAAAAAAGAAAAAAAAAACAAAAAATATATATATATTAAGTTTTGTTTTGTTACGTAAAACTTTTTTTTTTTACTTTCACCGTTTTAGTTTTGTTCCTTTCACCTAAAAGTGAGTCTACCCCCAGGGCGTGGATATATCGGCGACAGACGTACCAATATAATTTAAAACTCGGGACGTCAAAGCTCAAATTAACACATTAAGAATAAGGACGCTCACCGAAAAGCGCCCTTGTTATTCACTAAAACGTCGATTCGCTCAAATGTCGCTGTTCGCTAAAACGTCATTCGCTCATGTGATATAGACCCGTAGTCCGCTATATATATGGTTACAGCACATTTCCTTCTCGGGCTGTGCTGGTCCGAAATGCCGCGAGCCGTTTCTTTCGAGTATAAAAAATAAAATGTCGTCAGAATTCTTCTTTTGCCTCACCTGAGTAGCAAATACGCGATGCTCTCCTGCCATTATTTTATATTTGAATGGGCTTTCAACGGGATATTGTACATGTTTAATCAATCGAAAAGCGCAAGGATAATTGTATTTGGTACTTTCAATTTTTATTCGCAAATATTTCTTATTTTGTAGAATCTAATCATCATCGCCAGGCCTCTTTCAAGTTGTTCGTTCGGGCGCCGTTCTACTGGATATATTGTTTTCATTGTTTTATTTTTGCCTGAAGAATTCCATGCCCATCCCCGACTGCAAAACCTCGTCTGGGAGCCGAAGTCGTATGTTTCACACTCTGGCCTCAAGATTCTAGCAATTCCTAGAAGGAGGCGTAGGTGTCTTGACTTGGCCGGAGACAGCCGAGCGATAACGAGGCTTTGTGGTTTTGATGGGGGAGATACGCGGGGTTGCAGCAGGAGTTCCGAGATTGGGGTTTGGGAATTAGGTTCTTTGGTGCATCACCCACCACTATACATTCAATGCTTGATTCTATACTTCGTTTCACCTTATGTTCGAGCGAAGGCAAAGCTGGAAGCGCGAGCACGAAAGCTCCGTGCGTTAAGGCTTTGCTCGAGCGCGCAAGCTAGGGAGAAACGCAAAAGCGCTGGTCTTCTGCTTCTAGCTTTGGCTTCGCTCGCAGATAAAAGGAAACGAAGTATAGCTCTATCCTGGCTCTCTGTGGTCCAATAAAGTCTCCAATCAAGTCTGTTTGTCTATCGTAATCCAACAAATGGAACCCACGAAAAGAAGGCTTTGATGCATAAAGGCAAATAGTCGACGCTAAATGAAAGCCATAAACAATCTCACGAAGTAAAACAACCCTTGTCATCAGTGACAACCGATTAACGTATCACAACAGGTATTTTTTGTCACGTTTATTGCATAGGTATCAAACTTCGCAAGAGGCAAGGAGAGCTTGCAGTGCTCGGTTTACCTGCTCTACCCCGGACATCTGAATTGTATGTTATACATGCAAATTTGAAGCGTAAAAGCGTATTAGGAGGCTAGTTCGCACCTGCGTTAGTGACTTTATATATAGTATTTACATGCTTTAATGCACTATTTCACTTGGCTGACGTTCGATTTGTCAGGTAATCATCTCGAATCTACAAATGGCCCCAAAAAAGCGTTAAGGTTAAGATAATTTCATTTGAGTATGACCGCCTGCGTTACGAGTTACGACCACTATATGACTGCTGACGTCGAGATTGTTGCTATGGCAACCAAGGTCCGCGCAACGCGTCGTGGTGGAACGCAATGAATTGATAACGCAGTCCGCCGTACGCCAAAGCACATGTTTGAACATGCCATCAGAGTCAGGGTGATGTCGTTGAACTGCGTTGTGCAGGGCTTCAAACCTTCGTCTCCATCCGCAGCTGCTGGAGCCTGCTCTAGTGTGCCACGCTCTCGCTTTCTGCGTCTATTTTTCCGTCAGCGTCGACTTTGACCTCAGGCTCATGTGGTAGTATCGTGGACGCAGCTGGCCATAACTCGCTAGCGGTGGCTTTCCATGCTCCCAGCGACACAGGCTCTCCGAAAGAAATCGAACTTTGCGAAGCCTCTCGGAGATTGATTAATCTCTCAAGTTGCGTTCACAACCCCAGCTGGTCGTCTGGTAGCGCAAAGCAGACGATGCCACAAAGATACATTCTAAGTTCTTTTTTGTTTTTTTTTTATAAACATTGTATTGATTGCCAGATGAAGGCCTTTCGTGTTTTTGGTCGGTCTGAAGTGTTGATCGCCATTGACAGAACTCTGACCACCTCGGTTTTCTTAGAAGTATGTTAGACGGTGCCTCCTTCTCCTGAGTTGCCGGCATAGCACCCCTCGCCGTGTCCTCTTCCCGATCAGCGCCCTTGATGTCTTAGTTTAGCTTCTTCACCGCCGTGAGTGCCCCCGCGGCTCTTGCATAACGTTTTCAGGAATTCGTCGCTGTTACGTCCAAAGAGAAGGCACTTCGACTAACTTCGACCGCATCGGGGCTCTGCCCTAAGCGCTTGCAGGGTAAGCAGAGCGGTGGGCGGTATGGGTCGCAGAAAAGACACGTCCTTCGAAAAATTCCTATCAGGTGGCGCACGTGTTCTGGATTTATACGCCTGCTCGCAGTTTCATTCGGGCGAATCTGATCGGACATTCGACTCAACATGTCGAAACCTTCAACATGTCGAAACCTTCAGCACATGATGTTTTCTTTACTTGCTGAGTCGCGTTCCCGTTGGTTTTCCAGGAGTTTACGATATAATCCGGTACATGGTAAGTTGTACCCAACTTAGATGCTATCAGTTATGTACCTTGAGTTCCATGGCGTCCGCTTCCTTTCATTTTGCAGCCGTGTACCAAGGGGTATGCACCCTCAGACACGTTGTCTCAGCTAACTTGAAACATTTGAGACTTAAAAAGAAAAAAAAATGTGCACTTCACACGTATCGATCCGAACGTGGGTTGTTCAGTCTTACTGAGCAATTGAAGATATTTTTTGCGATGTGTCAAACTGGCTTATTAAAGTGGATGAATCAGCAAACCTTTTAAAATATTAATTTTTTGGCAAATCCTCAAATACAAAAGTTGCTGATCGTTTTGAGAAAAAGAATCCCATCGTGTCGTTTCCACCAAGGAAGCCTTTTGTGTGTTTAATGGTTTCAAGGTTTTAGAAAAGCGCGTGAGGTGTAGAAAACATTCCACGTGACTACCCGCAAGCGAACTGCGATGTGGGTGTTCTTATAGTAACGTGGGATTTTTAAGATCTTGCGCGCTTTCTTTAAAGCGTAAAACTTTAAACACGCGAAGGCTACCTAATTGATGGAAGCAACACGATGGGATGTTGGTCAACCCGCTCTACAGCTTTCGTATTGAAGGGCTTGCCCACAAATTAATATTTAAAAAGTTAGCTAGAGTATTTGTTAATTAGCCAGTCTAGCGCACTGCACAAAATATATTGATTCACTCAATACGACCGTGAACAGCACTGCGTTGGCTCGACACGGCAAGCGTGCACCAGCTTTATATTATTTTAAAGTCTTGGCACAAGCTACCCGGAAAACCCCGTATAATTTATCCGGTAGAGGTCGGCGGGTGGCTTTCGGCATTTATTTTTATTAATTAATTTAGCACTTTTCGGTGTTTATAACTTCCTCAGTCAATAATGTGTTAAGGTTTCAAAGAGAAAAGGTGCTTCGTTAAATAAACCCCAAAAATATAAAAAAATGAACAGTCTGGCGCTGCAATCAACAACCACAGTTTATTCACCATCACGCACGCCTTCACATCCTGCAGAACAAGATGCGCGTATGTTAGTAATTTGTTTCCCTTTACGATCGTTGTCAGAGAACCACGTTTGTATATACCCTCATGTTCGTCACTCATTTGGATGCGTGACTTTCCGTTGATTATTCTGAACTGTGAAAACGTGCTCTCGACAGTCGAACTCGAACTCGAGACTGCAAGAAGTTCAGTGCCGCGCCAAGACAAATAAGACGACCGCTTCTTGAAGGCGATCACATTGACTGCCTTAATTTTCTAGAACTCGTCGTTTGTAGTCAGTAAACTGCTTCTTCGATGTCTTGACCTTATGAATGTAGCAAACTACCACGTAAAAGAATGGTTTGTACAAACCCAAGTCACGCGATCGCTCCAGCTGAGGTTCAATATGCGTGCTTGAAATGAGAAAAAACAAACAAATCATCGCTGAAGTGCGCGTCACACGGCAGGTGCTGAGCTCGAGGGCCATTTGTCACCCAGCCGTTGTTTCTCCAATACAAAAGACACCCCCGGGGATACTGAGGCGTGGCAGATCTGTCAAGTCACACATGGCGAACTTCAACATCGTTTCGTATCGAGGGAACTGCTCGAAAACACGACTCACAAAAAAAGGCATAGAAGAAACGAAAGTTCTCTTGGACTACTAAAATATTAATAAGTGTTAGTCTCGAAAAATATAAAAGATAAAAAAATCTGTCAGGCTTGCGCTCACACGTCTATCTGATACCTAATTTATCATGATAAAACAAAAATGCAGCAAGAAAAACTTCCACATAACCGCCCCTCCCCAGTTTGTAGCGGATTTGTCGGGACTGGGGTTGGGCAGTATCGGGATACTATTGTATCGCGATAGTATTTTAGAAATGCAATGTGTATTTATATCTGTTTATCGCATTATAATATTTCAACCGTGTTTTGCATTTCTCTATTTAAATGCATTTTCAAGATTACTCCTGGTATCGGAATACTATTAGGGGTCGATGTATCTATGCTTTTTCCAAGGAATACTTCTTGGAAATGTTTATAGTCTTAAGACAAAAATAATAAAAAAAAAACTAATGTGTCATTTTATATCTGGTTTTCTCTTACATTCGTGTCATATTTATTTTTGTTAATGTTTTTACATTTCTAATTTTTTATCTAATATATTAGGTGCTAGCCATTCTATTCTTGTTTCCTTTGAAGGAACACTGACAACCCAAAGATCGATTATTTATTTTTCCGTCTCAAGCGCTTCGAAAACGCGTAACAAAACACGCACACAAAAAAATACGCGAAATAAATCGCGAATTCCCTTGCGAAAGAGCTTGTCAAAGTTTGTGTCCTACTCCCCAAGTTGAGCCCCTCCTTGCTTCTCTTTTTTTTTTTGTGTGACATAATTGGCGAAGGCAGTTTTGAAAACGTTAGAGGTGTCGCAAGTTGCATGTCTGTAATAATTGTTTTTCTGATTAATAAAATATGTTTTTATGACGACTGTAAAGGCGCTACAATACTGACTCCGAAAAGTAAAATTCAGAGACCGGAAGCGTTGATGACGAAACATCGGCCGTCTCCAAGCCATTTCTTCATACTGTCGATGTGTCGTGATGCCAGAAAGGTCGTCGGAACGGCGGCACGTTTCAGTTGAGGTCGGAATCCAACTCCCAACGATGTGGAAACATTAGGGAGTTTTAGTAGACCGTGTTCCTCCTCCGCTAGCCCTCCGCTACGAAGAAACCGCCACTGCGCCTGCGTGCCGATGGCCTTGGCTGTAGAGTTTCGGGTAGCGGAGGTGCTTAGCGGAGGGGGAAACACGGTCTACTAAAACTCGCTGTTGAGGTTTCTCTCATAGTCCTTGTCAACAAAAGGGTGAGAACAGATCAGGGAATTTGAGACTGTCCCCTGCAGCTGTTCTTCCGGGATCGCAGCCAACCACGCATTATTTTGTGCTTCATATTTTGGAGAAATTGTGCAGCACGGCACTTTTAGCACGGCACGTCGTCCCTCACGTCGCCCACCAATAGGGAGACTTTCGTAGATCGTTTTCACCGCCCCGCAACGCTCCCCGTAACCCGCTATGATACACGGAACGGAACTCTACAGTCAAGGCCATCGGCGCGCAGGCGCATTAGCAGCTTCTTCGTTGCGGAGGGCTTAGCGGAAGTGGAAACACGGTCTACGAAAACTCCCTACTGTCTGCTACACGTCGTTTTCTTCCTTATTTAAAAATCGTTTTAGACCGAAAAAGACTGCTAATGTAATAGATTACAAGTTCCCCAGACTGCAGTGTTATAGATTACCGTTACTAATCACTTCCGTATAAAATGGCGTTGATTACTTAACACCTCATATTACAAGTTACTCGCACGTTACTTCCGGGTACTTCTCAAGAAATAAGCGAAGATTCGTTGTTTCATCATTTTTATCGCAATAGTAATTTCGGTATCCCACAATAGTGCCAAGACAATTTTGTCGTAAATGTTCTAAAAAATAAAATAAAGGCACTATATTTGGTTTTATTAGCCGGTGGAAGTAGAAGCAGCGACTCTGCCTCCATTCCGCGCTCGTTGCCTTCCACCGTGCTTTTGTTGCGTGCACACGAGACCCCGAAATGTTACGGAAGGTAGAGGTCTCGTGCTGGAAGCGGAGCTCGTATTGCAGCATTGAAAACTTCACCAACTACTAACTAACTAACTAACTTCATGGACGCGAGAGCGCAGGTTTGGGCAGAGCCTTGGTTGCGCCGGCACGTGGGCACATCAAAGCTTCTTTGAATGCCATACGCCCGTACTCATGCCGTTCTCCGAACTGCGCAGACCTAATTCTGTGGCAGAGAATCAACCGATGTGCGCGCAAAACAAAAGTGCAGTAGGTTTCACAAGCATACGGTAATTGAGATCAGGGAAACCAAACGAAAGCTATGTTTCTACCTTGGGACCGGAGGGTCGAGGGGCCTTAGTAGAATATAGCATTTTTTATAACACTGACGCTTTGAACAAGTATGTGCCATGTTTCAAACATTCACCCAAGGTGTAACACGTGCCTAGAGACTACTACAGGAATGGATAGACACCACTCGCGCGTGCAATCGATTAAGACGATGACGGGTTTGGTTCCTTCACACGTAGTTTGGCATGCGTTTTTGGAAATACGTAAAAAAAAAGGTAAAATGATGGGGAAGAAACAAGAGCAAAACGAGCGCACTTGCTTTGGATGTGACCACTTTTCTATTGCCCGCTCTAATTTTACCTGTTATATACATAGAGTTTATATTGCGCTCTTGAATTGACAAGACAAAGAGCGTTCATTACCAGATTATGTTCGTATCTTTTCTTTTTTTTAAGAGTACAATAACTACAAAGTAATTCGCAACAAAAATGTTATAATTGAATTACATTACAAATTACTGCCGCGGAAGGTAGCATGACAAATACAAAATTACTAGAAAAAGTAACAGATAATTTCCCATGTCTTGTTAGTGGCAAGACGGCCAGCTTCATTGCTTTCCTTCTACCGATCGAGGACGCCGCTCGTTTTCGTCCCTGCCAGCGCAGCCGCCATATACCGCTTGCCCTCCTCTACGCTCCCGGAGTAGCTGTAAACTGCAGCTGCAGACTTGCATTGTTCTAGCGACTCGAACCACTTGTGCGGCGTCCCGCCACAGACAGACCGGAAGTTGTGTGGTTGAGGACGACTGACTAGAGCAAAGCCGAGTCCCGTGGGCGTCGTGCGCATAACCGATCGTATAAACGCGCTGCGCAAACGGTGACGTACCTCTGAAGGCGCGCTCCCCAACTCGGGCAGATGTTTCCGTCGCCAACCCACAGTCGAAGTCAAATCTTTTGTATATATTGTAACGAATGGCGGAGAGAGAATATTGCACTGCTTTCCCTTTCGCCGCCAACTCCGCATTGGTGGGGAAGGGGTGACAGGCTCAAAAACTCACCAAAGGGCCGTAGGCAAGTGGCCTTGAAGATCACCGAGTTTTGGGCGGAACGGGATCTTCGCTTCGTTTTCAGAAAATGTAGATCTTGCACCGAAGTACGATCTCGAACCTTTTAATGTTAGGTGTTCAACTTAGATAGTATGTAATTGCGTCCTTTCTGTAACGCGAGTGCAGTTTTAAAGCAGACGACTACGCATGCAGCGCTCGCTCGGTGGCTTTGGAGTGAGAGGTGCACACCACCGCGCCAACATTGACCAAGGTCGTAGGCCGCATGCCGTCGCGTCTCCTGCAAGACCGCCGGTCGCTTCCCGCAATACTCAAAAATAGGAGACTATTATCTGCTCAGCATATGTCAGAAAAAACCGCCTCACTTCGCAACCGTCACTGATACTGTAACGTGGCAGCTTTTCGCAATACTCAAAAAATCTGCTCAGCATGTCAGAAAAAACCGCGTCCCTTCGCGACCATCGCTAACAATGTGACGTGGCAACGCAGCATTCAGCCACGTCATCGCGTCAGTGGCGCGGCGTGACACCATTTTTTATCCACATGTGTTTCACGCTTTACTTTCGCAAAGTGTGCAGCGCCCTAATTCGCGACGCAGGAAGGAATTCTGCGAACCGGCTGTATTGAACCGTCTGTAACAGACGACGGGGGCGACCTTGGCAACGACTGAGACAATGCTGGCGAGCGGGCGAGGGAGAAAAACAAATACGCTCTTTCTTTTTTGCTCTCTTCATTGTCACGTTGTAGATGCTCCTGGAGCACCGAGGAGCATACTGCAGCCTGTTCCCATAATTTGTTGGGCGTATTTATGCACCCAGCCTGATGGGATTTTTGACCAGGGTCTATTGGTCTCGATGGGGTTGCGAGTAATTAGAGCGCCTTGAAATGTGGCGACAACCGGGAAGCGATGCCTTTTTGTGCCAGCGGTCCTGCGCCTCGCTGCGAAAGCGCGCAACCATCGCATCGCTTCTTTCGTAGGAGGGAAAGAAGTCTGGTTCAAGTCGGCAAAGTGAAGCCCTGTGCTGTTTGGGGGATTGCAAGGAACTAGCTTTGATTCTTGGGTTCAACTCCGTCAAGCGAAGCAGAATGCGGAGTGGCGCACATTGTTTGCGCGCTTCGGCCACGGGGAGCAGGACCACTGGCATAGCCATGCGCTCCAGTGAAAAACCAAAAATTAAAAACCTCGTCCAAAATAGGTTGTGTGCTTGTGTTGTTTTTTTAACGGTAAAATGCTGCGCGTGCCTTAAATGTCTTTGAAGTGAGTTGATTTAATAATTGTTGATGATGCCCGGTATTTTTATAACAAACTATACTTTTAGGTTTACTAAATAAAAACAAAGTGCTCCAAAGTAATTCGATAACTAGTTATACTGAACGTTATTAAATTTCCCAAATAGGCCTTTTAGCGGTGACAAGTGGGACATTCATATTCTCTCTGTGCGATGCGTACTTTTCGCGAGAATGATTTGGCCAGCGTTCCGTAAAACACCCTGTATATCGTTCGCGTTCGCATGTATAACGGTTGGTTTTGAAGCAGACAAGCCAACTACCAAACTCGCAAAAAGCTGATCTTTTTCGTATCGTGTCGGATATTGAAGTCTTTCCAGTGTACAGCAGGCATCTTGGCAAAGGCTAGTTAACTTCCTCCCACCCTTGCTTGAGGAAACGCCGTTTCACTGTTGATGATATTGCGGCGAATAATTTATCACAACAGCAGACCAGCTCCAGCACAAGCTGTGTCTGCAGTTTTGCATTTCATAATCTTTCCATAACTATTGATTTTAACCTCGCCGCAATTTCGGCCCTCGAGAATTCTATACGTTGTGCAAAAGCTAAGATCACAACAGCTAAGGTTTCGGTGCATCGAGCTGACTGTAGGTGAGCTTAATTTTATGGCACGCTCTGTGATGGTAGCAAATTTATGCCACATGTACTATCGGGGAAAAATGAAATACGAACAAAGGATCGCATGGCTCGCGGTACAGGCTGCGCCGCCTGGAACTGAGCCTAGGGGCGAGGTGTGTGGCCTACCCGATGTGTACAGTGTATACGCTCTTCTCTCGGCGCTTCCCAAGCTTCGGCATTGCGCCTACGAGAGCCACGTAAATACCTGTTCACACTCGGAGCGGACGCGCGCGTTTGATGGAAGTGCTGTATTCGCGCTGTTGGTAAGCGCTTCGGGACCGATCTTTTACGATTGCAACTCGATACTGACGTGACACTCGGCAAAGGAAGGTTGGACCGGCATTGCACGTAGCTCCCACGAACTGTTATAGCTCGACAGTGACGTGCAGTCGTGTCAGAATAAAAATGGCATTCTAATAACAAAGTGTACATACCGTGTTAATAAGGTAATCCATACGGCGTTTATTTGAGCTCTATATCACACAAAACAAGAAGATAGAATCGACGAGAGCCCCTTTTCGACGACAGTGTTCGTCAACACTGCCACGGAAAACAAGGAGATGACAAGGGAAAGAGATTGACCTCATCTCTTAATCTAAAATTGAGGTCAGCGATCAAACTGTAATACGGGAAGGGTCCACAAGGGTCGCGCGGGCATATTCCATTCAGCAAGCCAGCCGGTCGTGGGCAGACGGTCTTGGCCAAGTACCGTTGAAGCAGCGCTGGTTGAAGCAACGCTGCGCCGAGTCGAAGTGCCTGCTAGGCCTATATTCTGCCGAGCTCGCTTGGTCGGGGTCGGTGGATTCGTGGCCGTTGTAGCTTTTCGGGTGTTTGTGGATCCAGCGTTCTTGTTCGTCGCGGTCTGTTTCAAGTACTTTTTTCTTGCTGCTTGAAGTCGGGACGCGCGAGAAGAACACGTAGAAAAATAAACGTTCCTTGATCGTCGCGGCGAAGTAACTGAGCGACACTGTCGGACCTACCCATAGAGTTATTACAATAAACGCTAGAGGCTCAGCTGGCGCTAGTGTGCTGTTGCATTTTGAAGCAGACAGCAAGCAGTCTAAATTTCACTTCCGGTAATGTATTCCTATGGGAAAAAGCGAGTGCATTTTTCTCTGCGCTCGATTATAAGAGCAAATATCACGAATAACTTGTACGTACTAGGCATATTGAAACATTTCTCAGTCACGCAGACGAAATAAATGGTCAGTTACGGCGTTTTTCTTTCAAATTCATCGCATTAAAAACGGTGCTAAAACGGCTTCGTACGTGTATTTTTGTGCACTGTCGGACACTGTTAGCGCGAACACGGCGTCGACGCTTTCCAACATGGGGGATATACGTGCCAAACGAACGAAGGACATGTAGAAAACCGAGAGAGACGGCAAGAACTACGCAGTAACACTGGCTAAGTAACTCCTTGTGCTTGCAGACGATCAAAATAAATTGAAAGTCATGTAATATAGTCAGATTTGCAATAAATAAGTACTGTGAAGATGCTTGTTCTGGGTTCAAATGGTTCAAAGCATCACCCGCACGCTCCAAATCTTTGCAAATAGGGGAAGCCAGAGAGCAGGTGCCCGATAAAAACTGCCCGACATGGGAAATAATAAAAAGACATACCTTTCGCAGCTCACGTGCTTTATTTTTTGCGTTCGAATGTTTCTTTAACCGATCGTAAAGATGCGCACGACGGAGTCATTTTCATCCAATGACAGGACGGGCATATTAGCAATATATAAGCACCACCGAAATGCTAGCGAACCTGAACACACACTACATTCCTTTCAATCGTTAGTTTGCTTAGAACCGTCGCTCGTTTTCACATACCTTCCTTGAAACAGGGGTTTGGGCCTGAAATAGAGCGAAGTTTAACATCGCTCAGTGGTAAAGAAAAATGCTGTAACTAAAGCAATTACACTTTCACAATACCAATAAAGGTACATACTATCCGTTACAACCGATATGACAAAAGTTATTCATGTTATTTTCCGGCGAAGAGACAAAATTCACGCGCGTTTTCCCATAGGAATACACAGGGAGGCTGGAAATGTAGACTGCATGCTGTCTGCTTCAATTTGCAACCGGAAGTCCCGTAGACACTAGCGCCAGCTGAGCCTCTAGCGTTTATTGTAATAACTCTATGGACCTATCCCCCTATTGCGCACGCGCAGTAGTTGCTTCGTTTACCACACGATAGATGGCGCTTGGCTCTCAGCATTATCAAATTTGGAAATTTTCGTCACATCTCTAATTATGCTACAAAATGTGGATCTGAATATTATTTAACAAAACTTTTAGGAAACATTCGCCGGCTATTTATTGTTTATGATCGCGGTGCTGGTGAAGTAGGCTCTTACCCAATAGGCGACGTGGATTCGGCTGACGTGCTGCGGTTCCGCGGATGCATCGCAGTGAAAAGTCAGAGAGCTTTCGAAGGAAAGAAGGCGCAAAAGAGTCCAGTTTTCTTTTAAAAGTTCTATAGCGAAGAATTCTTTTTGGCTCCCTATTTTTGTGTTTTTCTGTTTCTTTTCACGCCTTTTACGACGATCGGTGGATGAAATTCGATTTCAGAATCGTTTTATGGTCCCTTTAAGTAACTTCAGAATCTAAAGTACTACAATCTCAAACTACTTGCAGCCCTTAATTAACAAAGGCATTTTGCACGAGTAAAAGGGAGAAAGAGAGAAAAGGCCAGATAACGTGTTTCTAGATGACGAAACAGTCAGTGCCACTCTAAGGATCCCTCTAGGACGAGATGCCCTACCTAACCCATTCGCCCATGGCGACCTACGACCGATTCGCTGTGACGGGAGGGTCGGTGCCCCAGATGAGTGGATGCGCCAAAATACTTAAACTCGAGTGGCAGCAGTGAAAACTGTTCTTTGTGTACCTTTTTTTTTTTTTTTTTCGGGCTTTGTTGCGATTCTGTCCTGCCATAGCCTTCTGTATGGTCCCTGACACAATGGGCGAAGGTGAACTTTGAGAACTTGAAGCGCTTGACCCGGACTCATACGGACAGGTTTTCTAAGCGTAAACACAAACACGCCCCAATTGATTTTTGTTTTTCTTCTTTTGTCTGAACGTTGAACTTCTGGTTTAATACAAAATCTAATCCAACACAATCCACAAGACATGCAGTCTCTTCTGTCAACTGTACCGCTCCGCCATATGAGGGTTGGTAACAGCGCAGCTTGCCACACATCCAAACGTCGCAGGTCGAATTGGATTAAAGATGCTATATTCTTAAAGGTGACAACAACCTTCGGAGACGCTGCCACCTCCTCACTCTCATACATCGATAACCGCAATTCGCTGGCCCCTGTCACGTGATAATTTTGACTTCCGGTTTCGAGTTCTAACTTCCGTCCGCCTCTACATCTTTTCCACCGCCGTCGCTTTCCTGAGTCGCTCCCTTCCGCTCCCAGAACGTGTGAGGAACGCTGTGGCTGATTTCAGAGGAGTTTACTCGTCACAGCCTATAGCCTCTGCAGCTTTGTTCGTCGCGTGACACCTGAGCGACGGCTAGCTTGCTGTCCATTTGGGTGCTCGAATCTCCCTCAACCTGGGAACTTAACCTCCCAGTCCAATGCACGAAAGCTAACAAAGCGCAAAGAGAGGTCTGGCTACAGCGTACTGGAAGATACAACTTTCGGTCGACAAGGACTTCCTGACCGTGCGAGGTAAGTCCATATGACGCTGAAAACTGTAAAATCGCTAAAGGATGTTTATTTGCGAAGACTTGTGCGCCCACAAATATAAATACTGCTTCCACGAATGCTAGTTAACCTGCCAGAAGTTTCAGCTGATTTTGCTCGAGAGAAAGTATTTAAAGAAATCTGTGCGTCTCTGTCAACAGCTGAACTGATACACTTGGGCTCTCCTCGTAAACTTCTCTGATCTAATACGATCGCAGCCCCGTGGTCATAAAGAATCTTGTGACAATTGTCATTTGAAGTTTTTTTTTTTTTTCGAAATGTATATGGTTAGGTTTGGTTTAAATTGTGATCGCCTGCTACAAAGGGTTTAGCCGACAGAATCCAATCCAAGCCAGACCATCACGTGATGCAAAGTTCGTACCTCGGTACCACAAAGCGTACGACTGGCCTATAGTCGCGAGAGTAGTTCCGATGGATCAGGTAAGACGCTACGGCTGTTTTACTGATTTGCTTCGTAAATATCAAACATCTGTAGCAAATATTAATACACATCCCCGGCCAAAAGAGAGCTCGCCGCGATAAATAGGTGAGATTCACTGGGCGACGTATAACCAAGCGCGGTGTTCACAGCACAGGCTCAGCTCAGAACGAGCCCCCGGAAGAGCTACAATCTGTCGGTGTGGGATGCACGTTGCAGAAGCGTTGTGGTCCTGCTCAGTTCGCGACCGGACTTGACTATGGCCGCCAGTGAAGGTGTCGGAGTCTACGGCCCTCCGAAATCTCTTCAACGAACGGCGTCAACCCAGACCTTCCTCAACTTCGTTTTTTTGTTGTTTTTTTCTTTGTGGAAAAGTGGTGATTACGCACGTCCGTGTTGCGCAGCGGGATGTTTACACAACCAACTGCAAAGCAAGGCATGCTCGGCATTGCAAAACGATTGCAGTTCCTACTAAGATGAAATTGGCAAACGTAGCCATATTTATACGCAAACCAAAAGAATTGATGCTGCTGAGGTTCACATTTAATACGGGAATATGTTAACGCATCCCACGCCTTTGAAACCGTTCGTTGTTCGTGGGTCCTCGATCTCACAGTAGCTATTTCCCCGGGTGTAGCCCGAAACAACCCGTTCCCGTTTGAACCCGTCCCATTTCGACCCATTCCCGAATCGACCTTCCCGTTTGACCCCGTCCCGTTTCGACCCATTCCCGCATCGACCTTCCCGTTTGAACCCGTCCCGTTTCGACCCATTCCCGAAACGCCCCTCTCATTTGAACCCGCCCTGTTTCAACTGATACCCGAAAGACCCTTTGCGTTTGAATCCATCCATTTTCAACCCATTTGTATAAGACCCTGCGCATTCCAACCTCTTCGCGAAAAGTCTAATCGTTCAAACCCTGGTCAGCGCACCTTTTCGGCTTATGAATACATGTTCTGAAATACTTTTGGAAGCCGATGTATTCTAAAAATGTGCACCTTTCAGGCAAGCTTCGAAGTAATATATTATTCTTACTTCAACCACTTAAAGTGTTTTTTTGTTTTTTTAAATTTCAAGATGATCTCCATAGCCTGCAACGGCGAAATGGTCTATGTACACTCTGTGACACCGTTACTGCAAAAACGACCTTGTTGCTTTTTTTTAGAATTTTACTTCGAAATGGTATTAGCAGGCACCAAATTTTAGGACTCAGGGTAGTGGCTCAGATGAGCCCTTCCAAAGACAGTAATAGTGTTTGTGGCTGCTTTTAAATTCTATGAGCTAAACAGCAACGCCGCCGATCGCTTGTTCGCGCTCACATTTTCACGCTACGTACAATAATGAAGTCTTACGTACACAAGAACATTGGGTGGGCTAGAATTAGCTTCGCATCCGCCACGCTATTTTCAGGGTACCCAAAGCGCTTGCGTACGTTATCCTAAAACCTTATATTTGTGATCTTGATATTTTGGAGAGCGAGAAATCGGACAGGGGGACAGGCATATGATTGCGACTTTATTTTCTTTTACAATTGCAAACACTGAACACTCGCACACACAGAAAAACATAACAGACCCGAAAATGCCTTCACTTTGTTAAGAAAGTCAAAAGAGGGAAATCGTGCCATCAGAAAGACGACACTCGAGCTCTGAAAGTGTGCGGTCCTTACTGACCCACTTGTGCCCCCTGACCCTCACGGCACCACCATTTGCAAGCTGCTGCAAGGATATCCTAATCAAAGCCTCATCCCGTTTAATTAAATCGATAAAACTAAATGTTCGGGTGAGCCCTCCCTGACACCGCGTTTATCTTGCGGTGCCAGGACTCCATGTGGTTGTTTGTCCGTGGCCCTCGGTTTCCGTGGTGATTCCACTGCTGTATGGAAAAATGACCATTCATCCAGGTGCCATCAAAATAGTCAAGCACAGTGATGACGCCTGAAACATCGAGGGATGTGCCTTCTTGTCGCAAAAACAGCCATGCACGCTGGACGTTAGAAACTGCCGGCACACTAACACCAGAACAGCGTGCAAAAAGTGACTGCTGGTGATTAGATCTTCAAGTTTCGGGAGAGGGTGAAATAAGGTCACCAAGGAAGACAGACATGGTACACTTGAACTGACTGAACTGATAACGAACGCCCCGTCGACAGGGCAGGGTGACAGTGGTCGAAACGGGAAGGTTGTTTCGGGAAAAGGCGAAATGGGAAAAGATGATACGAGAAGGTCGTTTTGAGCCGGGTCGAAACGGGAAGGTACAAATGGGAAGGTTGAAATGGGAATGGGTTGAAAACGGGAACCACCCATTTCCATGTAGCATATATATTTTAAAAACTAATCTTTCTCTATAAACATTCGACAGACTCACCCAAGGCGAGCACACATTGTTGAAAATTTTGCTTAATCATTTCGTCCGGAACATTTTATTCTGGACAATTTTATTCAAAACAATTTTATTCGGGACAATTTTATTCGGGACCATTTTATTCGGGATCATTTACTCTTCCGAGGCTATTTTGTCCGGGACAATTTTTGTCCGGTACTATTTTGGCGCAGGACTATTTTGGTCCGGGACCATTTTTGCCCGATACCATTTCTTCGGGGACCGTTTTGTACGGGACAATCTTTGTCCGGGACCATTTCTTCTTGGACTACCTTGTCGGTGACCGTTTCGTCCGGGACCATTTCGTCCGAAACCATCTTATCTGGGTCTGTTTTATCCGGGTCCGTCTTACCCGGGTCCGTTTCATCCGGGTCCGTTTCATCCGGTTCCGTTTTATACGGGCCCGTTTTATCCGGGCCCGTTTTGATCCGAGCCCGTTTCATCCGAGCCCGTTTCATCCGAGCCCGTTTCATCCGAGCCCGTTTCATCCGAGCCCGTTTCATCGAGCCCGTTTCATCCGAGCCCGTTTCATCCGAGCCCGTTTCATCCGAGCCCGTTTCATCCGAGCCCGTTTCATCCGAGCGCCGTTTCATCGAGCCCGTTTCATCGAGCCCGTTTCATCCGAGCCCGTTTCATCCGAGCCCGTTTCATCCGAGCCCGTTTCATCCGAGCCCGTTTCATCCGAGCCCGTTTCATCCGAGCCCGTTTCATCCGAGCCCGTTTCATCCGAGCCCGTTTCATCCGAGCCCGTTTCATCCGAGCCCGTTTCATCCGAGCCCGTTTCATCCGAGCCCGTTTCATCCGAGCCCGTTTCATCCGAGCCCGTTTCATCCGAGCCCGTTTCATCCGAGCCCGTTTCATCCGAGCCCGTTTCATCCGAGCCCGTTTCATCCGAGCCCGTTTCATCCGAGCCCGTTTCATCCGAGCCCGTTTCATCCGAGCCCGTTTCATCCGGGCCCCGTTTCATCCGGGCCCGTTTCATCCGGGCCCGTTTCATCCGGGCCCGTTTCATCCGGGCCCATTTAATATGGGACCATTTCATATGGGACCATTTCATATGGGACCATTTCATATGGGACCATCTTATACGTGCCCATTAAATACGGGACCATCTTATACATGCTCATTTTATACGGGACCATTTCGTCCGGCAAAAAGTGGTGCGTCAGATGCTGACACCACCTAAACTCTAAATGGGTGCGGGTCGTCGGTCCACTGTTTAGGCTTTCTACTTTGCCCACGTATGCAGCGCGGCTATGGCAGCAAACGCCTACGGAAGCAGCATTCTAAACCAGAGATATGGCGCACAAGTAAAACAAGCAGGAACAAAATAATGCGAACTAAATCGTTCCAGGAGGCAAGGTCACAAGGGCTTTTCGCGAAAAAAACAAAACTGGAAGAAGTTCGGTGTCAGTTCCCGATTCACTAAGTTCACGATCAACAAAAATGCAAGAAAAAAAAAAGCTTAAAGGAACAAAAGAACGATTCACAAGCACATACGTAACTTTGAGCGTCCCCAGAAGATTAAAAGAACATATTTTGTCGTATGTATCTGGTTACGCTGCCCTGCTTGAGTAAATCTTGGTAATTCCGCGAGATTTGTTAGCAATGTTTGCGAGTCGAAGCAGGAGTCAAGGCTCAGCAAGAATCTTAGATTTTGTCTTCAGCATTGATCTTCATCAATACTCCAAATATGTTACTTTAGATACGATAGGAAATGCAACATTTATTTGCACAATAAGTACTCAACGTTATGTCGGATTCACTAAAATCATAACTCAAATAGTTTAGGAAGCGTGTTATCTGCTTTAGGTTGGTTAACATGTCTCAGCCAAATTGTGTGGTCTACCTATATTGCTGTTTTTTGGTTTTTAATAGAACGAGCTTGACAAGGTTGAGGCAATACACGAACTCATCTCTGTGACGTCACGGCGCGGTGGTGGCGCGTCGGTCGCACTTCCGGTCTGGGGCTGTGGGCAGAAGTCCCCATGCCAGACGTGTATTCCTGCGTTGTTTTGAAAGGAACCAGACAAAAACCTGCCTTCTCGTCAAAACGCCGCGACCGGGGCCGTACCAAAAGTGTCAAGATAGGTTTGAAGGTCAGTTTTCACGTGCTCGGTTCGTATGAGAATCTGGATATGTGCCGTGAAAAGGGAAAAGCAGGCGCCGTCGGACAACGATTGCCTGGGCGGGAAGCACTTAATTGGGTTGAATTCGCGGATACTTGTGGTCATAAGATTTATTTGTTTTGTTCCAACATGAACGCGGGAAAACCGTCAAGTTGTGCGGACCACCTGCGGACTACGTTCAGTGCGTCTTCAAGTTCAAACGGCCACCTGGTTGTTCGAACTGTCGTCTGTTCTTTCAAACGTTTCTGCTTGTCGTCTGCTTTAACGACGCCGGTCCGTAGACCAAATGTTGGCCCGGTACTTGCGATAAGAAGTAAGTGCAGGCCTCAAAAGACTTAAATTTGAAGGTTGGTAAGCAGGCTCGA
Organism: Ixodes ricinus; assembly: GCA_037355805.1. Lineage (NCBI taxonomy): Eukaryota > Metazoa > Arthropoda > Arachnida > Ixodida > Ixodidae > Ixodes > Ixodes ricinus. Next base: position 77,124 of record JAZHYW010057694.1, read on the forward strand.
TGTAAACAGTAGATACAAGGAGATGTTGATCATTGTTACCAGTGACCATCACCGACCTGTTATGCCTAATTCAGTTGGTCCGATTCTGCTTGCGATTTTCAGTATCGACGTCGACCATCTCAGCTACGGGTCACGCTTTTGCAGCCTGAGCGGCGTCGCGACTGAAAATTCCGAGCGAAATCTCATCATGCGAATCAGGCTTTAGCGTACATCCTGCGGCGTCCACGCGGAATGAATCGCCACATGTCACATTATTCACCCCAAGTTTTGCGGCGTAACGAGCCTCGGTAATTTCGCTGACGCCGCTCAAGATAGTCAGATTATAAGGCAATTAAATGCAAAGGTGCAAGCGAGCTGGACAAGTATGAAGAAAACAATCCCTGGAGAAAGGGAACAAGAGAGACAAAGGACAAACACAATTCTCCAAACACAGCTAGGTGACTGGTGCGCGACCGAAAAAATCCGCCTGGTCCGGGTATCGAACCCCGGACCTCTCCATTACAGGTGGAGCGCTCTACCAACTGAGCTAACCAGGGGTTAGACGTCAGTAGAGCAAACGGGTTTTATCAGCCGCCACCAGTCTAACACCAACAAGGGTGAAGCTTACAATTTAAGGTTATGATTATAAGGCAATTAAATGCAAAGGTGCAAGCGAGCTGGACAAGTATGAAGAAAATAATCCCTGGAGAAAGGGAACAAGAGGGACAAAGGACAAACACAAATCTCCAAACGGTCGCGCACCAGTCACCTAGCTGTGTTTGGAGATTTGTGTTTGTCCTTTGCCCCTCTTGTTCTCTTTCTCCAGGGATTATTTTCTTCATACTTGTCCAGCTCGCTTGCACCTTTGCATTTAATTGCCCTATAATCATAACCTTAAATTGTAAGCTTCACCCTTGTTGGTGTTAGACTGGTGGTGGCTGATAAAACCCGTTTGCTCTACTGACGTCTAACCCTGGTTAGCTCAGTTGGTAGAGCGCTCCACCTGTAATGGAGAGGTCCGGGGTTCGATACCCGGACCAGGCGGATTTTTCGGTCGCGCACCAGTCACCTAGCTGTGTTTGGAGATTTGTGTTTGTCCTTTGTCCCTCTTGTTCCCTTTCTCCAGGGATTATTTTCTTCAAGATAGTCAGACATCGCCAGGAAGACGTAGAACCAACAATTCGAACGCGAAAAAGGGCAGGGGGACTCACATGGACGCCGACAACATCGCATTGCAATGGTGTGTTTATGGGCGACGGCGAGCTTCCATGCCCACACCCTCATCGCGCATGCGCGGCGCCGGTGGCGTCCGCTAGGGGCGCTCCGGTTTGTTCGTAAACATGAGTTGGTGTATAGACAGTGCGTTCGAGAAGTTTAATGGTATGAAAGGAACGCGGAAGATTCTCACTCTAGCACTCGCTCAGCACTACAAATGAAATGCACTCGACATTGCCGCGTGCATAGCCGAGAATGAAGGCTTCTCCTTACTTCTAGACCATTCGAGTTTACTGTTACCACGGGTGTAAAAGATAAAGAGGCTAACGTGATATTGCCGAGTCAGTCTCGCCCTAGCTCACTTTCGAACATTTTAGCTACGAAATACCAAGTGTAGTATAGATAAGGAGCCGAGCGCGGCCTTGCCGACTCAGACTTTCCCGACGACGACGCACTCACTCTCGCAGTCTCGCTCCATGCCAGCTGTCACGCCGACGCGACGACGCTCGCTGCTACTGTTTCGACGCTCATTCTTTTGTTTCTGGCACATGTTCGCCGATTAAGCTTTTATTTTGAGTTTTACGCTGATCGGTTTATTTCTATCTGCAACAATCCCGTGATCTCGACTGTCGGCTTGTGCTAATGGGTCGTCCTTTCCTAGTGACGTCACAACACTGGAAAACGCGGGAAAATTGCAATCTCGGTTTCGGCATTGCCTTCTCATTGTTTTCTCAGCAGCTAATTTAAATTCAGTGATACTAAATAACATTTTGGGAAGAGGTAAGCCCGGCCATTCAGAAAGTATAGTTAATTGGAATAGGAATGTCGCGAACCTGTCGAGACACGAGTTCGACCAGGTTCGACTCTCGCGAACTTTTAATGCGAAGTTCGCCAGAAGTTTGATACGGGCAAATTAAAAACGAGCTCGCGCCGCGTGGTAGAGGTAGGGTGCAATATTTATCGAGTATGTCGTTAAAACTAAAATTCAACTACATCATTAAAACCTTATGCGCACGCTTTTGTGTTATACAAACATTGGTCAATATTCCCTAAAATTTATAGAAAGCTGTATTTTCTTTTTTTTTTTCTTTTCTCTCCAAAACTTGAGATGCCTGCGTTGAAGTCGACAAACACTGTTCAAGACGTCCAACTTTGTCGAATTTTACCGAAGGTTGGATAATTCGTGTAACCAGTCGAATCTCGGGTTTACATAAGATCACCGCTAAGCCGAAACTGCAGCGAAAGCTGCTAGCGCGAGCCGAGACGTGCCTTTCTTTAGACACGCTGTCTAAACCCGCGTTGGCCCACACCAGGTGTGAGCACTGCGCGTGCGCGGATACCAGATACGCGTGAGATAAGGCGTCTGCGCATGTGGATTACTGACATCAGCGCCACCTCATGGGCGTGACGTCATAAAGTTCATTTGGTGTATAGTCACCTTGAACCTATAAAGCCTGATCGCGTGGTGCGATTTTACTCGCGATTTCGCAAGTAAGCACCGCAGCTTCCACCACGCTTTTCTTGCCGCACGAGCGACGTGGCAACTGCGAAATAGCAAGTAAAATCGCACCACGTCCAGAGCATCTTATTACGAAGCCAGTGAGGTGACGGGCAGGGAAGAGCGCCCAAGAACGAAGCTGCCTTTCTCACGCTGTCAGCGACGAGCGCCGGTTCTGCTCAAGAGCTGTTAATGATGGCGTCCTCTCCCGCTTCTAGCCTCAGTCTCAGCGCGTATACAGGGTTGCTACGTGGCGTCATAGCACCATGCTGGTGGCCGGTTCTTTTTCTCCTTGCCGAGAAAAAGAAATTCAATGGTGTAAGATGTAAGCTGCGGAAGATACGCGCTCAGCAGCTGAAGTGACGTTAATGCAGGCCATGTAGAGTTTGACTAGCTGATAAAATCGACGGAGTACCCCCCCCCCCCCGTAAGCCTGGTAAATTCTCGTCCCGACGACCAACTCTTTTTTCGAACGGTGTCCACGGCGTCGAGTGGCTCTGTTGCGCGTCCCGTGGGCATGCACGTGTCGGGCGGGGAGCGGCGTCCCAGGCATGGCTTCCCGCTTTCAGGGTCTCGGTGAACCCCGACGACATCGAGCGGGGCCGACCGGGGCCGACCGGAAGTCCCTCACGCGGAGTCTTCCTCGACCTGCCTCCGCTTCGGCGTGCTCGCGCGGGTGGGAATGTTTCCTGCCCATTTTTTGACGCTCTTTTTGCTCCGTCAGATGTATTTTTTTCTTCCAGCTTTTCTACTGCGGGCTTCTTCGCGTGGGGTGGGGTATTTTGGTGACAAGTTTGCTTCCAGGTTTCTTTGGGCGGCGCGCAGCTATTCTCGGGAGCAGAGTTCGCGCGCATCCGGCAAAACAAAGCGAGCGGGCGTGGGGGCTTGCGCGCGTCTGGTCGCTTTCTTTTTTCGCGCTTCGGTTTTGCTGGCTTTCTTGCCCGTGAATCGCGGGGAGGCGTAACGAGATAAGTAAATAAAGGGGGAAAGAGAAAAGCACAGGGTTTCATGGCCGCTTCTTCTGTGTATCCCTTCCTCCCCCGCGCAAGGATTTGGCGCCTTGGTACGCGTCTTGCAACTTTACACCATTCCAGTAATTGCCTCGTGCGCGCTGCCATCTATGTGTGTTGGGCTCTGGAGCACGTTGGGAGCGGGAGCAGTCGATCTCTTCTGCGGGATATCAGACGCCCCACAGCTCAGTGCCCCGGCATACTTCGCATGAGCGCGCTGGAGAGGGGTATAGACTTAGTTTCACCAGCATGTAAGAGCCTGCAGCAAAATGCTGCAAGAAAACCTGACGCCCAGATTAAAAGTGGAAGGTCACGACGTGTGTTTACTCTGACTGATTGGTTTGGCCGTTGATATAGCACTAGGGAAGGTGGACGACAAATGTACTGACGTCGCAATTTAGCGCTAGCGCTGCTCGAATGGCCGCTAAGCTCCGACTTATGGTTAGTTGGAGTATAGATGTCTAGAGCGACGGTGTGTTTGAACGCATCGGTTTCGTTACCATCTCTCTCTCTCTCTCTCCTCGCAGTGTTGTCAGAGATGGAGGGGAAGAGGTAACTTTGCTTTGGAACAACTAGGGTATGCTGTAAGCACTCTTTTGCAAGAAAATATATTGAGTGCTAAAAATTAAGTTTTACCAATATAAAAAGAAATCCTGAGAGGTACGCCAAATTCGTTTATGGACCCAGTTTTTATGCTCCCAGGTGGACACTAAGTGCAAGAATAATCGTAGCCGTCAATTTCCTAATTAACTACAATATACTAATGTTTCTATTAATATATGCTTCTATAAGTTCACACCAGGTGCACAAGGAAACATTTCGGCTGAAAAAAAAAAGAAAGAAAACCTGGATAGTTCACACTCGGTGCATAATCCCCACTCAATGAGTCCTGCCGTAAAAACAAAAAGAAAGAAATCATGCGCAGCACACGTTAATTGCAAAAGACCCGCTTTATGAACTTACAAACAAGAACGGCGAGTTGGGCTAGTTGGTTGTACATGCTTGTATAGTGAGGCGCCAAAACAACGAGGACACGAGGAGAGAAGCAGACAGGACGAGGCGCACTTTCAACTGAACTTTATTTTAGAAAACACAGAAACGCAAGCTATGCCCAATGTGCACATGCGCATGGGTAAGAAAAAAAGAAAGGAAAAGACAGAACGAAGCCTAGCGCCTTTTCCTACGTGACTCGTTCATTTTGAAGGAACGTATACTCCCTATCAGATAGAGATAAAGATGGGGCGCTGACACATACATCGGTGCCGCGAGATCTTATGGTGAAGGCCTCCAAGATTTCGCGAGCGATTTTTGTTGCGCCGCTTCCAACAATTCTTGTTTCGTCAAACTTTGGGTCACACTCGCATCGATTACAGTGTACTGCCAAGTGGCCAGACGGGGATTGCCTGGTTGACGCAGAGCGCTCCTGATTCTATCATTAATGCACCTCCCGTCTGGCCAACATACACTCTCCCGCAAGACAGGGGTATCTCATAGGCGACTTCAGTGACGCAATCGCGGTACCGCGTCACGTGTCTCTTTTGCAACCTATCCCACAACCCGAAGAAGGTAGCTAATAGGTTTGGCATTCCAGTGGTCTTTTCTGCGCCAAATAAACTTTCTGCATTGTGCAATAGGATCAATAGGAGCTCAGGTGAAGCCACTGCGACGGAAAGAGATCGCAAAAAGAGACACGTGACGCGGTACCGCGATTGCGTCACTGAAGTCGTCTATGAGATACCCCTGTCTTGCGGGAGAGTGTATGTTGGCCAGACGGGGAGGTGCATTAATGATAGAATCAGGGAGCGCTCTGCGTCAACCAGGCAATCCCCGTCTGGCCACTTGGCAGTACACTGTAATCGATGCGAGTGTGACCCAAAGTTTGACGAAACAAGAATTGTTGGAAGCGGCGCAACAAAAATCGCTCGCGAAATCTTGGAGGCCTTCACCATAAGATCTCGCGGCACCGATGTATGTGTCAGCGCCCCATCTTTATCTCTATCTGATAGGGAGTATACGTTCCTTCAAAATGAACGAGTCACGTAGGAAAACGCGCTAGGCTTCGTTCTGTCTTTTTCCTTTTCTTTTTCTTACCCATGCGCATGTGCACATTGGGCATAGCTTGCGTTTCTGTGTTTCTCTAAAATAAAGTTCAGTTGAAAGTGCGCCTCGTCCTGTCTGCTTCTCTCCTCGTGTCCTCGTTGTTTTGGCGCCTCACTACAAGCATTACAAACAAGCTTGCAATATACAGGAATCAAAAAATTATCTTAATCTGGCATGCACAAAATTCGTTCGGTCTCGTCGTAATGCACGATCTTCAAAAATCAAACACTTGTAGAGTACGCGCTTGTAGGTAGTCCGCACCGCGTAAAATTTAATATTTAAAGATGCAGAGTCCACGGTGTAGTCCAGTAAATACTACTTACTAGAAAGTTTTGAGGCGGCGTATTTCAAGACTGTTTCGTTTTTCTAGAAATTTCATCACCATCCCGTGTTCCCAAATGTCCGTATCCAACAGTATGTTACTAAATCCAGCGAATCGTTCATAGTAGGGTTGCGCGAATATTCGAAATTTCAAAGAGTAGTTTCAAATAACAGACTATTCGATATTCGCTTCGAGAAGAACTGCACTATTCGCGTTATCGAAACGTTGATTGCGGTGGGTTAGCCCCGTTGAGTCCGCTTCCTTCCAAGCATCGGTGCACAGCGGAGAAGCAATACCTCCAAGAGCAAGCTCTGCGGGTGTTGCTTCTCTGCATTACACCGGTGATCGGTTAGAAACGTTCAACATGTGCAATTATTTCCTTTTTAACTCGAGATTAGAGAAGGAACATTTTATGTAGCAAGATTTGTATATTCACTCAATTAGGTATAATTGGCCATCCCTATAGGATTAATTTTATGTCAAATCCGCCGTTTACTTGCCATCCAAAGATATGAGACCTTATGAAGACACAGTTAAAAAATGTAGAGAAACTTGGGTCATAAATGAACAAGTGGAACAACCTTCACAACTTTATCTGGGTTTTCGTCTAAGCATTACGCGATGGTAGTGGAAGGCGTGGAAAAACTATTCGATATTCGAATCGAAAATATTCGGCCAAAACCAGTATTCGCTTCTAATTCACTTCGAACTCAAAATCCACTATTCGCACAAGACTAGTTCATACAAAACCGCGCAAAAGCCCTTTCCAGTGCGACGCAGTGTCGTTGCCTGTGGCATTCCGTATGGCAATGGGGCAGAGCTGATAATAGTTTTTCACCAGCCGAGAACGAGAAAGGAACTGTTGTCAGTTCCGCCCCGTCGTCATGCGGAATGGCATAGACAACGACCTGCGTCACAACTATAACTAGTCAGGGTATTTCATTTTATTGCTGCGACCAGTCGTTTTATCTCACGGTCTCCCAACTAACCTGATTTCATTATCTGTATATTGCTCAGTGCCACTGCCACCCCACACGTATAGTGAGTAGGCATCAGAATTCTTGCACTTCGGGAAACAGCCAACACCTTCTCGAATAACGAAGGCCTTCGAGCGCTCCACTCTTCCTTCCATGGAACGTCATCACAGTCAGACGGCGCCAACTCGGCAATGCGGAGAGCAAGTCGTCTGCTTCTTGTGCAGGAGTTTCGGTGACGTCAGAAACTCGCCGAACTCTGATTGGTTCTAAATGAAGGATAGTGGGTAGATCTCAAAGCAAGCTGCCTTGAGGTCTACCCGCTAGCCGCTATCCTTCAATCAGAACCAATCAGAGCTCGGCGAGTTCTGACGTCACCGCAGCTCCTGCACAAGAAGCAGACGAACTTGCGCTCCGCATTGGACCTTAGCTCGATGCCGAGCGTCCTTCGACGCGTTCATTTGACACGACGCCCAGCCGAGCACTGACGCATCACTCGTATCCAATCTGCATCTTCGCTCGATCTCACTGTGATGACGTCACAAATCTAGCGCACAGGCTTTGATTACTAGGTGGTGTTGGACCAGCTCGAGGTTTGGTGGGTTTTGCTTCTGCTTGCGAACGGCGCGTTTTGTTTGCTCCCTTACGGTACGAGGCAGCGGTAGAATAGACCATTTGCTGTCTTACCCAAGCATCAAGGAGAATGCAGGGATTGGTGTTCCACGCGCCACACGCACACGCCTTTCCTGTATAAAAGATTCGAAGTAAATAACCAAAAGAAAGCATTGACGGACGCGCGTGCAAGATGCTATTTGTTTTAGGTATTTGCTTTAGAAAATTTACTCCTGCTGAGGCCAGCACGTGCGGCGCGTGGAACACCAATCCCTGCATTCTCCTTGATGCTTGGGTAAGACAGCAAATGGTCTATTGATGTGACGCGGCGCTTATGTTTTGTTCGTCGGAAAAAAATTGTAACACAAATCAGCTGACAAAACAGATAGGAAAAGTGCCACTTTAACTCACCGCACACTTCTTTCTGCGGAAAAAAAAATAAAAAAGAATAGAAGCATCTTGCTAACTTTATTTTCATGCTATGTCGTACCATAAGCAGATTTTCTGAAACGGATCTCCAGAATTAGGTATACGCATGCCAGTCATAGCCACACAAACAAACTCGTCACTTCCTTATTTTTGTTTCAAATTTTTCTGCTTACTGTATACGAAAATTCCCGGGACAGAAACATTGGTGCCCAACGCCGAATTTTGTTGCTGGCCTGATATCATCTCCTGACCAGTGTGGCCAAGAAAGCCCTGCCTGTGGTGCCTACAACACGTCAACTAGAGTCTTACCGTCATATCCCTGCACCGAGAGTGGCCCCAAAGTGGCAACAAATGACGTCGCAGAAGCCGGTGGGTCATGCTGTCGGGAAGGCGCAAAAAAACGCTGGCAAAAAATTCAGACGTTTACAACACCCTGTAACGCCGAATTAGAGCGCAGCTCTTGAGGAGGACGAGAAGGGGAAGGTACGGAGAGTTTGTGCCCCTCCTCCCTTCTCATCCTCCCTGCTACTGCTCCTCTTCCTCCCCTCATCCTTCAAGCTCCTGCTCTCCTCTCATCCTCCTCCCTCCTCCACTCCCTCCTCTCTCCTCCTCATCCCTCCTCCTCCCCTCTTCCCTTATCCTCTTCCTCCTCCTCCCCTCCTTCTTCCTCCCTCCCCCTCTCCCTCGTCCTCTCTCCCTCCTCCCCTGCACCGCGCGGTTACGCCGACGCCGCTCAAGCCGGAAACGGGCGCCTAAGAGCTGCGCTCTAAAAAGTCGAGCGAAAGTAAGGGGTCACTGTCGTCGCGGCGTCGTTCCTTCGTTTTCGTGAACTGCCTAGCTGCAGAGCGGCGTGCAGCAGAAAAAATGCCTGCCGCATCCATCTACCCTGCTCTGCCACCGTCAGGATGGTGGCAGGCAACAGTGTGGCACTTTTATGACGTCATGAGGCGGGTATCGAGGGACCACTTGGTAACGCAGTCAAACACCAGTCGGAGACGCCCTCCGGGACCCGTAGCCCTGGTGTGACGAGCGTTTTGGGTTCGCACCTGTTTCAGCTGTCCAGGGTATGGCGTCATTATGTCACGCAACTAAGGAAGTCACTAGTCACATGACTTAGAAGACCACGTGAGATATTGGTTCGTGTCCCACGGGCAGCTCCGTAGGGATAATGTTCGTCAGGTGCCGCAAGCACACGAATGAGGAGATACTTTAATTCCCTAATGCCGGGGCCACACAGCTCATACACCATACAAAAGACAGTCTGCAAGCACGAGTCACCGCTATGTCCGTGGTTCGAATGCCGGGTGCCAAGTTTTCTCCTTGAACTCATTGCCACGCGGCATTTGAAACACGGATCTTGCGATGACTCGCGTTCGAATCTGCGTGCAGACTGTCTTTTGTGTGATGTATAAGCAGTGGGACCCCGGCTTAAAAAAAACGTAGTTTTTTGTTTTGTGAAAGTGATGTGGAATTAAAGGAGCGGTGCAACGATACTGAATTGGAATGTTTTTCTCTTTACACGAGCTTACTGGCACACCTGGGACTCAAGGATACTCACACGCAACGCCACTGGCCAAGAAACTCCTTTGTTGCGGTGCAATTTCAAGGACAAAATCGATCATTTTCATTCAATCTCTCCTTTGCAAAATTTGATGACGTAACTCGGGGATCGCAGTACACCCATATGACGATATTTGAATGCGGTTCATAGATTGGACCCGAGCATTGCGTGGGCACTCGATTTGGGCTCGTGATAATTACTAGCTCGAGAAGCATTCGGGTAGTGGCCCGTGTCCAATCGCTGCAACGACGACAATAGCCGAGCCATAACAATGCCTGGAACTCAGCGCGTGTCCTGTGCTTTGCCAACCCCAGCACGTGGCTATGAGCAAAATTGGCGGCATATAATCCGCTCCAGATCACGTGGCCGCTTGTTCTGGCTGCGAGTTGAGGGGTGAACGCTGCTCGTTTTTCTTAAGTTTTTTTCTGGGACTTCTATTGCGTGGGGTGAAAAACGAACGCGTGTTTCATAGGTCATTAACGTCAGGGATCCGTTTTAAGTGGTATTTGCGGAAAGTACAAAAATTGTTGCATCGCCCCTTTAAACCCAGGGTACTGTGGTTGTAGGCGCACTTTAATAATGATCAAGATTGACTGCGGTTCCACGTGAAAACGGTCGCCCTTGCGACCAGTGCTTTGGTGGCGGACAACCTCTATTTCTTCGAATTTAAAATACGCTTGTCTGCAAGTTATATTATTTGCACCGCAATATATCATTTAAAAGTTAACGGCTTTTAATAAGGTGTTCTCTCTCCTACCCGACTGGCGCCCATCCAGGTTTTCCAGGTCCGAGAGACATTTCAGCACACGTTAAAATGATTTTAATTTTAAAAATAGGTATAGTAATTGTATAGTGAAAGTTCCTGGGGTTTAGTCAACCCAACTCTTCAATAAAATGTAATACATATGGCCATGTTTCTTTGGATCTCTTAAAAGCTGCGCCTCGCCCGTACCAGCAGTGGGATGTATAAAGTATATCTTTTTTGGAATAAATTATTGTGTTTTGGCACAATATGTTTTAGCAACTGGTGACTGGTGAACGCTAGAGATGTTGGTCCAAAGTTAAGATCCAATTTTGATTATCTTGCACTAAAAATCAAAAACAAAAAAACTCTTTCCCGAAAGAGCAAGGACTTTGTTTCTCTTAGTCTAGTCATTGGACACATTTCATGAAATCAAGCTCGAAAATGCGTTGGAAATGACAACCGGCGCAGTAAACCCTATAGATTTTGCACACCGTGGGTCTTTCCAGAAGAACTCAATAACACTTTTCGGGGAGCTAAACAAAACTTTACCTACAAAAGCGTCGACTTTTTTTTACATATTTTATGCGATAGTGTTTGATGAAAGGTTGAACTGGTTGCCCCCAAAAGAGTATACTTGCTTCCACTTCAAGAACTAAGTTCGGCTCCTCGCAGAGCATTGCTAACTCCTCCCATTATGTAGACAATTGACATAGAAATGTCACGAATTAAGGCGGCGAGAAGGCGAAGAGTGAACTGAAGATAAAGATTTAATGGGCGAACTTGTGCCAACCAAAAATAAGTAAAGAACGAAAGAGCGTCGAGGTAGCAGAAAAGCAGGCGGCGATTCGGCGGCGACATCAGAGAGCGCGAGCGAGACTGACTCGACAAGGTCGCGGGCAGCTGCTTATCTAGAGTGCGTCGTTATCTCGAAAGTTCGGCAAAGAAAGTTCGAGTGTCGCGCGCTCGGGGAGAGGATGAACTGGCACTTTCGAGAACAACAAAGCAAAGGGAAAGTTACAACTAGTGCGAGAATGAATGGGAATCTTCTAGAAGGCCGTGACCGAGCGTTGCTTTCTCGGCTCTGCGGGCGGCAATATGTAGACGGATTCTAGATTAGATATGTTATCTTACCGAGGCATGGTGTCAAACCCGTTTATAAGGAACAGCAGGAAACGCTACGATCAATTCGATATAGCAAGTAGTTCGATATACCAAAAACATGTGTATAACGAACTTCTACGATGCGTTCGTTGTAAGGCGATAACTTCTCTTTCTCTGTCATCTGTTCGCTTCCACCTTGTAACAAAACGCTGGAAAGATTTTTTTTTAGCTTATCTTTTCTTTTGAATCAGTTCTCTTCGTAGGCAACCGCTTTGGGAAGAAGTTTCTTTTTTCTGTGCGTGCGTGCAATGTTTTTTCTAGCTTTCTCCCCTTCTGAATCGCTTCTCTTTGTCAATTTTGTTCCCGGCTTGAGCGTTTGGACTTTTCTTTCTTTCCTAGATATTTTTTTTCGGGGAAGGAACAGGCTAGAAGACGATTGTTTGCGCGTTTTTGGAAGCCTTCCGGGGGAAAAAGTTCGATATAGCTAATATGTTCGTTATAAAAAATACTTTTTACATGCATGTTTATTTAAATTTTTCGTGAGTTCAATATTGACAATAATTCGCTGTACGTGGGTTCGTTCTAAACGGGTTTCACTGTACTATCAGGTTCAAATGAAATGCGAACAGCGGAGCGCGTGGCCGTCGATACATGCTCCGCCTCCTGGAGGCGTCTTGAAACTGATAAAAGCGGGCTGGAGCGTAGAGCGCTGCGGAGTGTGTATGTCCTACATGAGTTATGTTGAGGAAGTTAAAAAGAATTAAAGATATAAGGTCCTCGATCGGTACCGCCTGTATGGGCACAGCCAATTTAAAGCCAATTTAAAATAAATGAATTGGATCCTTGGATCAAATGGAAATTTTATCGAAAACCAATTGGGAACTGAACTAAGAAAAAACTGGTCACCACCAAGAAAACGAGCCAGGAGAGACCGACGGGGAGGGAGGGCCCCAAAGACGCCGACCCCTGCCCAATCCCGCAAAAGGGCCACAAGCAGCCCCGCCGTAGTGATCTTTGCTGTCCCACCACTCCCCGGAGGAGCCCCAAAAGCAAGGGCCCCTCCACCTTTGGTAGGTTCGTGGGGTCACCACCCTTTATGTCGGCCTCACCATCAAAGAAGCCGCCCCGAACAAGTGGCTCCCTCCCACCAGCGGGGAAGGCTAGGGAAACCACCTCCTCTATGTACCCCCCCCACCCCTTTTAGGAGAAGCCCCAGAGCCAGGGCTCCTCCCCCAGGCCCCGGGGGGGGGGGGGGGATGTACGTCCTACAATTTACAATATCTAAGTGAGAGCATAAAAAAGTGTGTCTCTCAATCTGCACCGCCAAATGGCATAACAGGTTTAAACCAATCACAAATAAATAAATAGGGTCCAACGACCGAAGAGAAAATTTGTTATTAAAGGCAATTATAAAGAAAAACTGGGGCGTTAAAACCACGGGATCAGGAACGAACCTAAAAGCTCATTCGGGCATCTAATATTAATTATTTAAATTGTCTCTGTTTTGAAGTTTATTGCTTTAAGTATTGATTTTCTGTCCTTCTTGGTCTGTGTCCTTTGGTAATCTTGAAAAAGTATTTCCTACAGTGGGATCGTAGGGAGCACACCCTTGCAGTGCCCTACTCTCCAACCCGCGGTTTTAGCTTCCAGGAGGCGCAGCATGTACCGACAACCACGCGATCCGCTGTTCGCATATCATTTGAACCCGATAGTACGTTTCTAACGCCAAAAGCATCGCTTCCTGCTCCGACAATCCAATTTTGTAAGAGCTACTTCGCCCGACGTATGAGCAATGCGCAAAACTTCCTTTTTTTTCCCTTGAGGTGACGACCAGCATAGCTGTCTTGGCGCGGGACGCAAATGTGCGGCTGTGGTGGCACCGGGCCGTATCGCACAGCCGTCACGTCGCGGCAGCCGTGCGACGTCAAAGCCGACTTCCGGCGGAGTATACAGCGGCGCTGGCTCGTGCCTTCCGCCGTCGCCCCCGCGGCAGAAGGCCGCAGGTGGCTGGCTTCACGGCCCGCCTGACCCCGAGCGAACGCGAATGTTCTGGATCATCGCGCGCGGCGTACGGGCGCAGGTGGAAACGTGGGCCGCACATGGAACATGCGCGGAACGTTTATAGTGGCTTTGAGAAGGAAACGGGACAAATGAAGTGTACGATAACGTTTCGTTCCTAATAAAAACATACAACGTGCAGGCCGCCCCGCCCGGTATCCTCTAAATGTTTAAACTGTCCCCCACCCCCTCCACCTTTTTTTTTTTTAACCCGTAGAACGAGCAACGTTTACTGCGCTCGCAGATACTCCCAGCAAACATGAAATTGGATCGAGAGGCTATTGGTATTGTCACGTTCCAGGCGCCATTCGGCGACTGATTCGGCCGTAGAAATTAGCTGCGACCTTTCTATATTGCTGATGATTAAAAGGCACGCAATGGAACTCGCCCCAAGAACCCAGGGTCGCCGCTGCTCGACCAACTGCCTATGAAGTTATACGTGTCGTTCCAACGTTTACAAATCCCCGGTCCTGCGTGCAATCTCCACAGCCCAGAGTGGGCGTGTTCCTCGTTTTGGGGCCACAGGGGCTTGCGGCCCCAAAACGAGGCTGCTACAGAAACGGAATTCTTTTTGTGGCTGTCCATTGGCGACGTGCGCGACAAAAGCGTCAATGTAATCAACCATCCACGATTTGACAAAAAAACAAACAAAAAAAACTCTGACGTTTTGAGTTGGATCACTTCTGCTCTTATCGGCGAAAATAAGAGCAATGTCAGACTCTCATCTCTGACGGTGTTGATTTAGGAACTATAGGATTTTACCGCGCTTTTTAAGCGCCATCGTACTTGTAATGCTCGCTACTAATAAGGGTAATCGTGACGTCAGGGACAGTACGAGCTATAAGAGGGCGCCACCGAAACGTACCTTTCCAAAAATGGCTTCTGGCTGGTGCCATTTTGATATCGCTCGTGCGTTTCGAGCATGATCATGCTCGCTTTGCGGAGCGACGAACATGCGCTCGTTGGGCTGTGGGGATCGCAAGGCTCAGGACTCGTAACTAGTGGTATGCTGTGTAATCACCGAAAGGATGAGAACGCCAGGAGTTTCTTTTGGAAGCCCGGCCTGCAAGCACACGCTCGTTGCCTTCCACCGTGCGTTGGTTGCGCGTTCACCCTCAAAGCTCACGATGCACCGAAGTACGGCTGAATGCAGGTAGCTCGCACTGGAGACGGGACACCTGCTCCTCATTCTCACAGTGTCAGTGGCTATATATATATATATATATATATATATATATATATATATATATATATATATATAATTTGCCCAGGCAACAAAGCAAATGCTCAGAACGTATACCATGCACACGCTCACCTTAGCAGTGTAAAAGAGTCGACGTAAATTTGCTTTAGAAACAGTTAAGGCTGGTTCACACATTAGTGGAGTTTATGGCCTATTCGTCTGGGGCATACGCACCCGTCCAGTGCAGTAAACTCTTTCCACCTTAGTACACGAAAGACTGGCGGGGAGAGAAGGTAGCTCCTCTCCCCTCCAGCCTTCCGTGTACCACGAACCGCACTGCACCGGTGCGATGCGCGGCCCAGATGAATTGGCTAGCTGCAGACCATATTTCCCGCTCCGCTAAGTCCGGGTCCGCTACCCGGAACTCTGCAGCCAAGGCCATCGGCGCGCAGGCGCAGTGGCGGTTTCTTCGTAGCGGAGGGCTAGCGGAGGGGAAACACGGTGTACTAAAACTCCCTATTTGCGACGGTTGCGTTCGCAACAACCAAACCGACAGAAACGGCCAAAAACACTGGAGCAACCGTGACTCGTAATTGCTTGGCCAACTACCTCTTGCTTCGCTTGCCACGTTTTCTGCAAACGCAACCGACGCAAATGTGTGAGCCTGCCTTTTAGGGCAACGTTGAGCGCGCGTGTTCAGCTTTGATTGTGGTTCAGGGGTATACGTGAGCGCACGAGCGGCCCTATAGCTTCGATTGAATAGCTCTGTCGCCGAGTATGGTTTTCAGTTTTATCGGCTAGAGTCGGACTTGCATCGATAACCGTGCCTTGAACACGCAGCTCTGATCACGTGACGCCAAGTAACCGAGATGGGTCTTTTTCGAGGCAGTCCAGGCACGATGTCGCATTTTTCCCGTCGAGTGGCGCAGCGTGAGACACGTGGCAGACGAGCGGAACCGTTGACCGGAGCCGTGCCTCTTGGAATCCGACACGCGATATCGCCGCAAGACACACGTCGATGAAGACGCGCCGTGGGGCGTTAAATTCGAGCCGATCACGAATTTCGCTGGTGCCGTTGGCGTGACTCGGCCCTTTGTCCACACCCATGAGCGGCTCCGGGCCGTCGCTTGTTTGCGGCGCCGTTCCGTCGCTTCACGCCCCGTCGGCGTGTGAACGACTCCGGCGCTTCTCTGCCGAGCGACGGAACGAACCAAACACCTGGTGGAGGGAGGGCCGCTGAACTCTCCGATCACGACCGATGACTGCTGCCATCCGCATCGGTTTCCTTCTGCACGTGCCGTTGGGGGTCGCCTTTCTTGGGCGGTGCCACCTTGTATACACCGTTCAAAAGGTTACAAAATCACGGCGCGCAAAATTCACTGCCCTGCACACGCACATTCGTCGCTTCGGAAAGTGAGCAAGCACGCGCCATAGGCACGGACTCTGAACATGGTCCGCTGTTAGAATAGAAATCAGTGCGAAATTTTTGACATGCCCATGGGACAAACTTAAGGGTGTAGTTTACCATTCCAAAGAAACTTCTCATTTCAGAGATATGTGATGGTACTTTAAAAGAGAAGAGACGTCGTGACTGTGCTTTTTGTAAACTCAGTTTTGCCAGTGATAATTTTAGATGTGATTTGTTTATATTACTACTTTAGGCCTTGACCTGATGCTAAAACAAAAACAAAAATGACACCGCTTCTCCAACGTGCTCGCATTTTTAATAGAACAAGAGAGCAAGTACGCTGTCGTTCCCGTTGCTCCATTCACTCTTGAATTTATCAGGCTCAACATGTCTCTAAAAAAGATAAGTTATTTGACAGTTCTTGCCTTCCTGACGATTTCTATTATAACCTCCATACTTTAAAGGAGCTGTGCAACGATATTCAGTTGGAATGTTTTTCACTTTACACGAGCTTACTGGCACTGGTGGGACTCAAGGATACTCGCACGCAACGCCACTGGCCACGAAATTCCTTTGTTGCGGTGTAATTTCAAGAACAAAAGCGATCATTTTCATTCAATCTCTCCTTTGCAAAATTTGATGACGTAACGTGGAGGTACTGCGATCCGCAGTACCTCCAGTGACGATATTTGAATGTGGTTCATAGATTGGACCCCAGCATTGCGTGGGCACTCGATTTGGGCTCGGTGATAATTACTAGCTCGAGAAGCATTCGGGTAGTGGCCCGTGTCGGGTAGGTGCACGAAAGCACCGGATGTCAAAACCCCGTGCCAAATGCCCCGCGGCAAACGCCCCGTCCTTTCTGCCCCGTTTTCAAAAGCCCCAGTTTCGGAAGCCCATGACGCGAATCCCCCGTGTCAGGTGGCCGGGTCCTCAGCGCTAGGGCGGAGCATTATGTTTTTAACTAAGAGACAGTAAGTGTGCAGGCGAGCTTGTGTCAACAATCATGCCGTACCCGGGACTAAAGTAAGGAATAATTGGGCAAAGCGTCCCGTTCTTTGGGCGTACACTATACATATTCACATCTTGTGACGTTACAAGCGAGAACACGCAGAAAATATCAGTCACTGGCAAAAGATTTAAAGTTACAGTTTTTATGAATAAGCATTGAACCAAGGCTTTCGCCGACTCTGAAGCACACGCGGATTCACCGTTCCGACGGCTCTGTCAAAACTATTAAAAAATAAACAAAAAACAGCAGCTCATGGCGACCGCACTTATTACATATACAGCACCAAACTCAACTTCCATTCTTACCTGGTCCTAAAAATATTAGTATCCACTTAGGTAGATAAAGTCTATAATTCGACGTCTGAGTATACCGCTATGACAGCAGGGTGCATCGCTGGCTATGCAGATTTATGCAATTGATCACTTCTAGCACGTCATTCTAGGTTTTTCTGGAATTCATGTTAACCTTATTTTGTTCCCTCAACGGATTAGGTAAAGATACAGAACAATGTTGATTGAAGCGCGAAGAGGTGGAACGGGGCTGTGAGGACGGGTTTTTGGCACTTGGGGAATACGGGACGGGGTAATTGAACGCGGGGTTTTCGAAACGTAGGGCTAATGACGCGGGGATTTTGCGACGGGAATTCTACAGGCGGGGCAATCGTGCTACACCCCCCGTGTCCAATCGCTGCAACGACGAGTCGACGACAATAGCCGAGCCATAACAATGTCTGGAACTCACGCGTGTCCTGTGCTTTGCCAACACCAGCGCGTGGCTATAATTAACATTGGTGGCATATATTCGATTCCAGGTCACGTGGCCGCTTGTTCTGGCTGCGAGTTGAGGGGTGAACGCTGCTCGTTTTTCTTTAATTTTTTTCTGGGACTTCTATCGCGTGGGGTGAAAAAACGAACGCGTATTTCATAGGTCATTAACGTCAGGGATCCGTTCTAAGTGGTATTTGCGCAAAGTACAGAAATTGTTGCATAGCCCCTTTAAGGCGAGAATCCCGAGCTCGTTGCTTTACCTTCGGCAGTTGCTCTTGCTAAGCGAGAGCACGGCCGGACTGGAAGCGCGCGCTCTCTTTAAAGAGAGCGCGCTTCCAGTCCGGCCGGGGCGAGAGTTCGCGCAGCCAAGATGCATCCTTCAACAAAAGAGCACGCGCTTGCATCCTTGTAGCGAAATTGTTGTACATTAGAAAAAGCAGGGAAGCAAAAGATAAAGCGCAACAAAGGGAAAATGAACACAGATAAGTAAAAATTATGTGAATACGTTAAAAGAACGTAGCGACTTTTCGAGAGAATAATGAATCGGCGAGATGAGATCCCGATGGCACATGTCATTTCTAGCGCTCGAGACATGGGAACCGGGACTCGTACCCGGTTGCCTGCGTGCCGCGTCCCAGCAACTCGCGGGCCGCATGCCGCCCGCGCCGCCGCGTCTTTGGGACCCCTACTTTACGGGTTGAATAACTTTCCTTTTGACCATCTCCTCGAGCTTCTCCTTTACCTTGTTTAGCATAGGAATGGCGACCCTCCGAGGCGTCATCAGTACGAAAGAGACCGCGTCATCTCTTAGTTCTATTTTGTAAGCAACCTTGATACGCCCTAGCCCCCAAAAATAGTTGGGGAAACTCAATTTATGGCTTGGTCGGTGTTTCCAGCTTGTGATGCTGCAACGTCATAATTTTTTTAGACGATGCCCAATCTCTCCCTTGCGTCTCTTGAAAGAAGATTGATCCAAGTTGTTAACAACGTAGAAATCCGCTTTTGTCAACTTGATTCTGTAGATTGTCCTCCGTGGTCATTCCCAGCACGTCTAGTTCATAGCGACTGGGGCCCTCAGGACCTTCGTGGGTCTCTGCAAGGATGTCGGCGAAAAATGCGTTCCGTATGTCTCTGCGGGAATGACTGTCACGTCGACGCCAGTGTTGACCTTGAAGACAATTGGCACCTCACAAGCCTGCACTGTTGCGGTCCACCGTGGACTCTGGTCGCATGTCAGCGTCACAAAAAAAATGCAGTCTCTGTGCTTGAAACTTGGTTCAGTGCTGCGGAGTGTTTTTTTTTGTCTAATAATGACATTGACGGGCGTAATGGCCAGTCTTATGACATCTGTTGCATGACGCTTTGCGTGCCTGACAATGTTCTTTCGGAATGCTGTCAATAGCCACGGCGTGAACAGTGTTCACTCGATGCTTGTGTGAGTGCGTTGGTTTGGGCACCGTTTTCTTGCCCGGCCTTCCTCGATTTTCTTTTCGTGGAGGGACCTTGGTTGAAGTGTAAAGGCGATCCACGTTTATGTCTTTGGACCCATAGATCGAGTCCGGTCTGTCAGTCTTTCACGACCTCACACTGTCGGGCCATCTTTTTAGCTCTTTCAGGCTTCAAGTCGAGATCAAGCGGCAACCTCTCAGAGAGCTTGTGATCTTTGATGCCGACATCCTGCCGCGGATCATTTCTTCGTGGAGTGCTTCAAAGTTGCAGAACTTAGCATACTTGTGCAGATCTGGGATGAACTCCTCGACGCTTTCTACTTTCTAAGATCTCCGATGGAAAGTGCGCTCGCCCACAGACGATGCTGCGTCTCACTGAGGCGCGGGGACAAAGTGCTCACCATCGATACACGCGGTCGCCGGGAGCTCGTGTCAATCGACCGTGTTAAACCGGCCCACATGGACCTCTTTCACACAAACGAAGCCACCCCCACCGCGACAACACCCACCGTGAGGCTTCCGGCTCGGCCAAAGGAACCTTCACCTGCAAACACAAGTCACCGCACCCACAGCAGACGGCGCACCAGAGTCCCCGTTCGCCTCGATCTCGACATTTTTCTTTTAATTCACTCGTCACGAGGTGCAACCGTTCACCCACTCACTAGGGCGTTATAGTGGCTCAAGACCACGCTGCCTCACGCTCGTGAGAGCAGCCCGCGTACCCGTGGTGTGAGAAAAAATAAAAGTTGAGATATGGTACGCACGCTCGTCAGGTCATTCTTTCTTCGACCTCGTTTGCCACCTCTACAGCTTTGCCATCACGCATCAGCGTCATCAACGTTGCCTAATTCCGCTCGATCGTGATTTTCCTGACTTTAATGCAAACAAAAACGTTTTATTATATTCCAGTAGGGTGTGCGGGTCTTTAAAGAAAGATTTTACGTGAGGTTAATTTTAGAGCGCAGCTCTTGGGCGCCCGTTTCTGGCTTGAGCGGCGTCGCCGTCGGCGTCGGCGTAACTGCGCGGTGCATTATGGGAAATGTCCCATAATGCACCGCGCGAGCCCCCCCCCCCCCCAGGGTCACGTGACCCAACCTCCCTGGAGGAGATTGAAGAATGAGGAAAGGAGGAGGAGAAGGAGGAGGAGGGGTATACCTCCCTCAGTACTATCCCAGCCTCCTCCTAATTCGGCGTTACAGGGAGTTGTAAACGGCGTTCACTTTTTTTTCCTGAATATTACCTAATCATGTTGGACCGCAGCGGACCTTACGAGCTATCCCAGCGAAGAGTGTACTGCGGACATACCACGTGACTACGCACCCGCGCATTGCTGCGTCTCTCCCGCAAGGTCACGGGAGATTCACACAGCATTGGAGTGGCTCGTAGCGTCCGCTGCTGTGCATCGTAAAGGGAAACGTAGTATATTCGACTCTCGACAATCTTGATCGATCTCAGAGGGCCGCTGGCTTGGATGCGCGAAATCAGCAGCTCGTTTTGTGCGCGCGGGAAGACCCCATGTCGTTCATTGCCTTCACGACGATAGCGACGAGACGACTCGCATAACGCACCGCTTACATACGCTTTCCGGTCCAACACCTCCTCTCCCGATGGGAACCGATCGTCACGTGGCAACATGACGTTCGCACCATCCGTGCTGCCATTGGCTGCGGCCGTCCGACAGTCGGACCAGTCGAACTGCCGTGCGGCGAATATCTGGCAAGTTGGTCGCATGCACATGCCGGAGTCGGACCTGGAGCCGCGATTCGACGCTCCGGCGCGACCAAACCTGTCGTATATCCGACCGCCGTTCTGACACTTCGTACGTCGGATCGGTCAGTTTCGACGCGCATCTGTCTCGCGCTGATTCCGAAAACAAACCTCCGTTTCGAGACGACGGCCGAAACATAGAAGTGCTCAGGAATCGCTCCTAACGCAAGCTGTGTCTAACGAGATAAATCTTACGTTAAACTTTTTTTAGATGCGGAGCATCTCTTGCTCGGGTCTATGTCCCGCGGCGTCGGCGTCGGCGTCGTAGTCCGCACTCACACTACGCATGCGCAACTCTCCTCCTTCCCTCTCTCCAACAGCTGCGCGTTACTCTCTCCGCTCTCTCTCTCCCAGCTGCGTGCACTTCGCGTGCGTTCGCTTCCACTCACACCGCCGCGCGCATGCGCAACTCTCTCTCCTCTAGTCTCCTCTCCTTCAAGTAGCGCGCTGCGCGCGTTTCCCCGGAGGAGTGAAAGGAGGATAGTTTTGGGCGCGCGGGTCGCAGCGCCACGCCAGGGCTTTCCAGTGGGGTGGGCTTTCCCCGCAACTCTGCGGCTGTCGTCTGCTAGCGTTTCTCGGCCGCTCGCGTCCGCCGCAGCCCAAATCTGGCCGGCCAAAAGAAATCAGTCAAGAAGGGAATAAATTAATTACGATCCGCGATGCTCCGCATCACCCCATGGTTCCCCTCGGGAAGATGGTGTAATTTTTTTTATTGCATACTTGTTCTATTTAAGCGCCTAAAATGTTTTTTTATGGTGTTTACTATCTTTTTAATACCGCCTTAAATCTGAAATGACAGGAATCGAATGGTTCCCGTACTTCCGGAGCTACAGCGATTGCGCTACCACCTCCGAAGACACGGCTCGCGCTTTTGTCTAATAAATGCTTCCCGCGTCGTCGAGCTCGTGGGCGCAGAGCCGGCGGGTGGGACTGCCTTACCACTACGCGCTAACTAACCGCTTTGTGCCTCATGGTGGTCCCAGAAGCCGTTCGGAAAGAGTCCGACGCGAATCTTTCGGGGCCAGCGGCCGCACCCCCACGTCCCAGAACGCCCCGCGAGAAGGGCCACGCACGGTACCCGTCCCTGCAGCGGCGGGAAAGCGGTCCGCGCCGTGGTCACGATGCCTGGCCAGTCGGCATCCCTCGTCGTGCCCGCAGACAGGAAGGGGACGCAGCATAGCGAGCCCGTGCTACTCGTTAACCGCTCGACGAATGGCTCGCTATACTGCTGAGGGGACAACGGCGGCCATTTTGAGAAATGTCTATTGTCTTATTTTCGCTTCTGAATGATGTGCATCAGTGGCATATAATGGAGAGTCATAGCAAACCGGAGAACCGGTCCCGGTTTGGTACCCGGTAGCCGACCGGCGCCACTGCGCGTGCGCAGAGGTGGAGATTAGAATCGGCTGGCTGCAAATGCACCGACCATGTACCACGCACTATACTATAAAATATTTTTCGGGGGGCGTCAGAACCCCCTAACTCCCCCCCCCCCCCTGGTTACGGCCCTGATCACCGGCATGGTGCAGCAGGCGCGTAGCCAAGGGGGTGTTCAAGTGTCAGAAGACCCCCCGAAACTTTAATTCATTTATATATATATATATATATATATATATATTTATTTGCTGGCTACGCCACTGTGGTGGTGTGACGCCAGGTGCTAGCTGTGCACGTAAAAGCTCGCGGCTTGGGCGGATGACTCTCGGTTTTATCGGAAGTGCGAGCGCCGATGCTGAGGCTGTAGGCGCGACGCTTCAATAATGCCTAAAATGCGAAAGTACACACACGCACAGGACAAGTACGCTCGAAGCAATAGATCGGCAATAAGCTCCGCTACCGGAAACCGAAAGAAATGCTACCGGATTAAAGGTCAGCGTAGACTACGCTCCAGTTCTTAAGAAGTTTATGGAGCGCAGTGCACAACAGCAGAACAGTCTATACGAGGGGTTCATCTTGCAGGGTGAAGCAGCGAACATTATCTTCGTGATCTGAAGTAACGATCCAGATAGTTCTACTTTAGAAAATCATACCATTCCCGATGCGTGACCAGACTGTTTTCAGTAAAACAAAAAGGGAAAAAAAGGAAGAAAAAAACTACTAACAGTGAAGCAAAAAGCAAATCGTTGTTTCTATGTTTATACAGCCGGAAGTTAGTCTGCCTCAGTTGGCGTCTGGTGTCTCAGCTGTAGATGAGAAATTTAGCCAGTGCGGTGCAACCGCTAACCTGGGGCCTTTAACGTGCACCACGCAGTAGTGATACACGACCGCACGCCGGTACCTACCAGTGAAGATGCTGCGGCAAAATTACGACATTGGCTAAAGGGGAACAAATGGGCATGACTGCTGTAGCCATGTGCTACACAATAGGGAGTTTTAGTAGACCGTGTTTCCTCCTCCGCTAGCCCTCCGCTACGAAGAAACCGCCACTGCGCCTGCGCGCCGATGGCCTTGGCTGTAGAGTTCCGGGTAGCGGAGGGGCTTAGCGGAGGCGGAAACACGGTCTACTAAAACTCGCTAACGAAGGACATGTAGAGCACAATCGCGAGCGGCTCCAAAAACAAACGCGTATTGCACGCAGGTTTTTTTTTTTTTTTTCATGATCTATACATTGTTTTATTATAGAGTCAGTTCTGCAGTTGACGCTACGAGCTGGTGGGACAAATCAGTGCGGGTTTTCTAGTCCCTGGCAGTTTCAGAAACGCGGGTCGTGGCGAGTCTTGAGAAAATTATTACCGCAGCCAGTGCGGCTGCGGCAATAGCTGATAAAAACCCCGATAAACTCATCCCGAAGCAAGAAGTACGAACTGCGTTTTTTTGCCGCCCGCTATCTGCGAACCCCTGCGCGCTTCCGGCTTTCCTCTTTTTTTAAATTTTGTCTCGCATTCTTTTGTTATTTGTACTACGTTCTACAAAGCGCGCAGGTACTGTATTACGTTCTACAAAGCTCGCAGATACTGTACTACGTTCTACAAAGCGCGCAGGTTCTTACAAACGTATTACAGGTACTTCTTCGAAGGGAAATCTTCTTTCCCGATCGCCGAGTCTTGCCGAAGAACACATAAATACACTACCGGAAGTCTACAGGTGCACGAAATACTGTGGCGCCCTCGTAATACCAACTCCCACCGAATGCGGTGAATACCCTTCGACTGCGCTAAGGTGAAGCGAAGTATGCGACTTGCCATCGCACCCGGGCAAAATATACGCAGTCACCTGGTCTGTGAGCGCGCAAGTGGTGCAAGATATTCGCGCATGCTCAAAGCGCAATCCACAACCCAGCGGACAAAGTTGGGAGCTCGCGGAAGGCGATTATTGCGACCTTTCCGATGTTCACAAATACACAGCCCCAGCGTGCAATATCCACAGCACGCGCAGGTTTGCCGCTTCGAAAAACGAGCAAATCACGCGCGCCGAAAATAGTACCGGCCAAAAGCCCCCCCCCCTCCCCCCCTCCTTTTTTTTGGTGTATTGGCGGCGACAGGTCAAGAGTTGAGAGGAAGCTCCTCCCACCCTTTTCTACCTTAGCAGAGGGAACGCTGGAGAGGAGGTCGCCTCCTCTCCACCGTTCGCTCCGCTAAAGTGGAAAGGGGTGGGACGAGCTCCCCCCTGGTTGCTGACAGCCGAAGAAACTCTATTTTTGCTGCGGAGAGAGAACAATAAGATGCTCGCGCCACCACGTCGTGGGCTTCTTCAGCTGCCCGCGTGTGTTGTGTGTGCCTTCCCCGAGGAACGGTGGTCGACGGGCACGCGTCCGCTCGCGCTCGGGCGGACGGCAGCCAGCGGCGAGGTCGTGTCTGGGGCGCCTAATCGGCGTCTGCCATCGGCGGCCCGAGCTTGTCCGCGTTCCGTCACTCGCCGGGACACAGTGGCCCGCTCGCTGCGCCTGCCGTGCGGCACGCATTGCGCTGGCCGACACCGCCCTAACGACCTGGCTTCGCACGCAAAAGAAACCGCAACGATGAGCAAAAACAGAACGCGCTGACCCGTGTTATCCTCACAAAATGGTGCTTTCCTTCTGTCTTCGAGAATAAGAAGCGTAACCTGCTGTCACCCACGAGTGCGCACGGTTTCTCTCGGAGTAGCCGGCGAGCTGGTCTGCTTGGGGCGGAAGTCGTCCATTGACCTGTAGCGAGCAATGAAGGCAAATCAAATGCCGTAAACCCTAAATTATCGTGTGCCGGCCTTTATGCTTTCTCGCTGCCTCCGAAGTTTATCTGTAGAAATTCCGCAATGCCTCACTTTGTTTTCTTGCGCCTCTTGACCATTCGCGTGAGAACTGCTGCATGAGGCACGTTAAAGTCCATGTGTTAACTGTCTTAGTCAACTGCCGATTTGTCCCTCGATGCCGGACACACGCAGGTTATCCCTTAACTGTCGCACTATTGCTGAGGAGATCGAAGTCACGCCTCTAGCGGTACGCTTTGGCTGCGGAGACAACAAACAGTATTTTCATATTTTTTTTATTCGAGAAATTGAAGATGACGATTTGAAGGCCGTTCCTCGGGCGACTAAGGCACTGGTGAGAGCGAAGCGCTCGTGCCCAGACCGTGCCCAGACCGTGCCATACTTCGTCTCACCCTAACATGGACTATTGATGGCCGCGCATGCTAAAAGCGCGAGCTATTTGCTTTCGATGAAGCCTCAGCGGCTGCAGGGGCGCTCGTGCAGCGAGTGCTCCAGTCAAGGCAGTCAAGACTACCCGCTCGCGCTTTCACAGCCTTCCCAGTTAGTCCATCCTAAAATGAGACCAAGTATAAGCGAGGTTTAATTGCCTTGTTATGCTGTGTTAGTAAACACCGGGCTGTGGGGACAAGTAGGGTGCCTATACTTCGTCTCACCTTAGTATGGACTATTGTTAGCCGCGCGTGCTAAAAGCGCGAGCTAATCGCTTTGAACGAAGCCGCGGCGGCTGCACGAGCGCTCGTGCAGCAAGTGCTCTAGTCAAGGCAGTCAAGGGTGGCCGCTCGCGCTAGCACAACCTTCGCGGTTAGTCCATGCTAGGGTGAGACGAAGTATACATGTCTGTCTGTCTGAGGGTGAAGACATCCATTGTTGCCCTGAATGTGCCAGCGCGTGACGCTCTCGCGCACTCGGTGCGTGACTTAGGCGGTAAATGGCGTCTATGCATTAGCCAAAGCTACGCGCTCGAGCTGAGTGGCACCGGATTGCGCGCGCTTCAAAATGCATAAAAGAAAACGATTCGGCTGAAAAATGGCTGAGATGTCACCACTCAAGCAAATGCGCGCGTGTGTATGAAGGCACTCCAGGGACAAGTAGAGTGCCTTCATACAAGCGCACGTTTTTGCTTGAGTGGTGACATCTCAGCCATTTTTACGCCCAATCGTTTTTTTTTTTTTTATGGATTTTGAAGTGCGCGCAATCCGGTGTCACTCAGCTCGAGCGCGTAGCTTGGCTGATCGCATAGACGCCATTTTAGCGCCCAGGTCGCGCGCCGAGTGCGCGAGAGCGTCACCGCCGACATTCAGTGCAGCAATGGATGTCTTCACCCTGAGACAGACAGACATGTAGGCACCCTAGGGACAAGTTCGACAAAGCGCCCCTATAGTCCGATTTTCTGCCCAATACCAAAGGTACCATCGCTGTGCACGTGCTAGAGGCTTGTCGGTGTCGGTTGTTTCTGTTTGTCGTTCTAGTGGGACTCTGGCATTAAGAGAGAGAGCGAGAGAGAGAGAGAAACATGAATTATGTGACTGCTCGACCTCAATGAACCATTTTCGGAAATTGCATGGTTTATGAGTTCCGGCATAAAAATGCGTTAGCATGCCCCCCCCCCCCCCGGATCGCACCGGGGGTGGGGGGGTGAGCACGAGCCCCGATGCCCCCCGTAGTCTACGCCTATGGCTGCAGTGACCATACAGGTTGTTCTCGACCGCTGGTCGAGCGTTAAAAAGAAAAAAAATCATATAAATAAGCCAATCAACGGAGTCCAATGAAACTTTTCGCAAGGATGTCTTTATGCATTTATCACAGTAAAATGTCTTCACCACTTTGCGGATTCGCAACGAATTTCGACGTTACTCATTATTTTATTCGCAGTTAGCGGGTAAAACGGGAACACGGGAGCGCGAGGCATCGGATAATATGAGATCACTAAAATGGCCCGGCGCGCAGTGCAGCAATCCGGATACCCTGTATGTCGCGCGCCGGGTCGTTACAATGCTCTGATCGCGCCCGATGTCACGCGCTCCTGTGTTTCCGCTAATTGTGATCAAAATTGAACGAGCAAAACAGAGCACCATTTACTTGGGTTATTGCAGCAGCGCTCAACAAACGTGATTCTGAAACGTTGTGCTTGCAGATTGTTACGAACCAACACTTTTTCAGTTCAGGATCTGTAATGCAGAAAGAATTGGGCGAAATATGCGCGCACAGTTCACGAATACAACAGGATAAAAGGAACGCCTCTATAAAATAGGACGCGTAATCGACAGAGTGTCACAAAAAAAAAATTAAAAATTACAAGGTTTTTTTGTCTTTTTTATTGCAAAAATAAATTAGGCATCGCCGAACGCTCATTTTCCGTCCAAAGGTAGCGCTAGAGGTCACAACCAGATGCCAAAGTTTCAGCCCGATCCGATCAACTTAATCAAAAGTTATAAGTGATTTTCTGAAAATTTCAATGGGAAAATGGTGGCCGACAGGGTTTCCGAATACATGGGGTTCTATGGCACCAGAAACCGAAAACGGGCAAAAATGGGTTCCATTTTCCCATTGAAATTTTCAGAAAATCACTTATAACTTTTGATTAGGTTATCGGATCGGGCTGAAACTTTGGCATCTGGTTGTGACCTCTAGCGCTATCTTTGGCTTTTAGTTTATTTTTGCGATGAAAAAAAACCCTGTAAATATTTTTTGTGACACCCTGTGCTTATTAATAATGAAAAAAAAACGCAGATCGAAGTACAATTGTTAGTTACTTTGCGATGAAACTAAAGATCTAATTCATTACTTGAACAGGGGTAAGTATAGTTTCGGCGGAACAGGAAAAACCTAATAAACAAGCAATCATGCACTACACGGTTTACGCTTTCAATGTGAACAACGGTCGTAGGAATAAGATACTATAAAGATACGCATAATTAAAATTATTATTATCTCTGCTGGTAGAAACCAATATTTATACGAGCATTCATATTAAATAGTGATGGACTGCCATAAAGCACTAGGCTCTATTTTTACTGCAAGGTCATACGCAGAAGTTGAAGTGACTCTATCGTTTGGCAGAACATTTAATTCGACCTCATAAATGAAAGCGAACTTAAAGGTGAAAATTTGAACGGATGGTTTTCTAGTCTAATGTAAGCACACACCCTCACTTTTAATAAATGCATATACTCATGTGTCCTCGGTTTTTGTTTTTAACTGAATTGTGAAAAATTAATAACAGAAATTTCAAATGTTCATACGTTTTTACTTTTTTTTTTTAACATGTCACACAATACTGATCATTTAATAACTGTATTGGTTTGGTGAGAGTTATGCCAAAATAACAAATAGGTACAAACAATCGCTTTATTAGAAATGATTATCAGTGTTTATTTCTAATAGCAAGAATCCTACCTTGAGGCATTGAGGCTCGAAGAAACTGAAGCGCGACATTATTGTTATTGTTATATATTATTTATACACCACCAGTTTAACCGATTGCTTAAATCTCATGTGTGCAATTGTTCGAGTTCCGTCTGTCTTTTAGGGTTATTTCTACCCTATTTGTTCACAAAATCATTTTAACTAGCGGACAGTTGCAAGCATGGCGCCCCGGCTGGTGTCCTATGAGTGGAAGCGTGTGCAGCGTGCGCGTGAACATATCTTTAGCAAGCTTAAAATCGCAGGGGCTTGTCCGCACGAGCAGGGTTTGGCGACGGCGCAGTGGCTCCTTGCAATCGTCTATATTCGGTGACGGGAGGAAGCTCCTCCCGGATCCCTTTCCCCTCTAGGAAGAGCAGACCGCTGGAAGGGGAGGTCGCCTCGCTCGGCGTTCTGCGCTTTTGCTAAGGAGGAAAGAGGTGGGCGGAGCTCTCTTCACCGGCATCATTGTCTCACGAATCTCGTATGGTTTGGACGCGCACAACCAAATGGCCGACGGACGACTGGTAGAGATACCCGTATTGGAACAATTATCAGAATGTCCGGGTTTCTGAAACCTGGCCTGTCCGATGCTTCACGCGAATCTCTCTCTCTCTCTGCTTATTCTTTTTCGTTTTTTCGCATGCGGTATGCTCACGTCGGTCTGCTGAATGTGGACTTCTTTGTAAGCAGCGTCTACACTATCAAGATGGGGATACACATTTTGGTAATATGAGAAATAAATTGACAGTCCAGACTCACCCTTCAGCTGTCGAACATAGCGGTAATCCGGTGGATGAGGTACAGCTGGGGCTTATCTTCTGTATCGAGAAAATGCTCCGCTGAGCAGACTAAATCTGCTAGGTGCCTGCAGTATCGGTCGCTGACAGTACGCGCGGTTTCGCCTTTTGCGACGGCGTATAGCTTCAAATGTTAGGGAAGACTGTATTGTCTCGTTTGGCGATCATGTCTCCGGCACGCCTTACAAATCCCGCGTCCTCGATTTCCTTATCACCATTCCAGAATGCTGTGGCCTCGTGTCCGCCAGATGCTGGCGAGGAAACTGTGTGTAACCATATATTAATTTAAAGAAAAGTTTTTGCGAGGACTAGCGGTAATCTTAGTTCAGTGTAATAAAAAAAAGCGTGGTCTTTCCTATATTGCCAGCAAATATGCTCCTGCAGCAGCTGTTTATTTTTGCTTTTGCTTTATTTATTTTTTGCGACCTCTCCTTTGTTTCGCTTTTTTCGGAGGTATTTATCTCTAAATCGTACACCTTGCATGTCCTTTACCCATTCATGTTTGTTTAGTGGGTCGAGTTACCCGATCTGCTGATCACCTATGTTGCGACGCTCAAAGTTAATTGAATACGTTTTGTTTATTCGTACCACACTGCAGCTTAATTAATAACATTACTGGATTGTCCCCTTGAAGTGATAAAATGCAGTACGTTTTGTGGGAGCCCCATTGTACTACTAAATGTATACACAGGGTGTTTCTTTAGTCTTTACAGATTGGTTTTAGAAAACCCATGAAAGCTACACTCATGCGGTTTCTGTGAGTGAGTTATGCGGCTATGCAAGACATGATACAGGGGCCAGTCGTCACGAGTACTCGTGCAATTGACTGAAATTTGTTAACCATCTTTTAATTATTGAAAACAAACATGGTTTAAATGAAGAACTTGCTGAGAGTCATCGAAAACCCACTAAATAGGTAAGTCTGAGGATGAATCGGTGCGCGTGAGAAGCACCGGTGGTGTGCTAAAGCATAGCCTCTGTACAAATCCTGGCAGATCGCCACGAGACGCGGCCGCCGAAAGTGGAAAGGTAGAGCGGCAGACAACGGATGAGGAGAGCCACGTGACGGGCGCCCCGCTGCGGCGAGACGCCGAAACACACTTCTCCCGAGCGACGGAATATCCGCTCGTGCTCCTCGCGTTCTTCGCGCTACCGCTTCTTTTCTTGTCGGGTTCCGAAAACCATGTTTTGGGTCCTCGCGGCTGCAAAGCTCTGCGCTGAATACCAGGTTCCCCGAGAAATGCTCTGCAGTGTGCCACCAGATCGTCGCGCTCCAAATGTGCGACCGGGCACTCTATGGCTCCGTCGTCGAACTGCCAGGCTTTGTGAGTATAGAGGAGAGTATACGGCTAAAGTTAACCACTCGTGCAACGGGCGCAAGGCTGGGGGTGCGAAGACGCGGATAATAAAAGACGGAAAAACCGCTCGGGCGCGCTTTCGTACCCCGGCTGTCTGCCCGCTGCGCGAGTGTAGTAGCTTTAGCGATATTCCCGCGCGCTCGTAATTTTTTTTCTATTTACCTCATTAGTGGTTTTCTATTACGGTTATCGAGTTTCCAAGAGACCGATCTCACCAGCCAGTTTCGTTTTTGCGCCACCGCTGCCGGCATGCGTCGTGGGAACTGCATGCATACTGCTGCGGCGCCCAACGCCCCTGCGAGTCCGCGCGAGCAGAGAACGAGACGACACGGAACTGTCTCGTGCACTGGCGCACCTGCCTCCTGTGGAGTACATGGTTATGACGGCGTCACGCATGCGTGGAGACGCTTAGTGAAATCGGTCTCTAATAGCCATGCGTTAATTTTTAAATTTAAGCGTTAATTACCGATTTTACTAAGTTACCTGACTTACCGTGACGCCCCTATGTTATGTCCTGTTGACCGTGTATGCTCACCTGGAGGGACCACATGTGTAGCTTTCACGCAGACTTGCAAGGTACCCATTAGAGGTAATCATAATACTTGGAATCGATCACTTTTTCGAAGTAATTCTAGTAATAATTTGATTACTTTCATTAGAAGTAGCCGCGAGACTAATCTTCTCTGGTAATTTTCTAAAGTACTAAAATTACATGCAATCTATATTATTTGCATCCCCACCCTAATGGCACCAGTCAACTTTCCGCAGGGAGGGGGTCGGTCAGGATGGTGACGACCGATGAGGATGTTCGCCGGATGGAAGTCCTCGGGAAGTCGAACAAGAAAAAAACAACTGAAAAGTTGTTCGATTCCGCTGGACACATTACGACGTTGGTAGGTTTACGATGGCCCGTGTGGCCACGTTTATTTCAAAACAAAACGACAACAAGTCAACAATAATTTACAATTCAAAACTCCCAAAATTACAACCCATACTTTAGCCCCAGTCTCAACAGCCGAATCTTCCCGATCTCAAAGCCGAATCTCCAAGAATCCTCTCGGCAGCCCTTTTCCAGACTCGTAGGGCCTCCTTTCCCTCCAGAGACCGACCAATCACTTCAAACTTGTCTATTGTCACGTGGTACACTCTTACCCAATGATCAGCGAGCTGTCAACGTGACCCCCTCCGACACTTCACCGGTCAAACCCAAATTCTTTGTAGAGTCACTACATGCTTTCTTCGCCGTCTGGCTGGCGCCACCAAGTTAAGTTATTGCGTCGATTAAAAGCGACGTTTCTACACTAAGCGGCGAAGTACACCGGACACAAGCACATCCGCTTAAAAGCCACAAGTGCGGACAGAGGTACCTCTGCCTGAGACACGATGTTCCGGCGCCCCAAGCTGAAACCCAATGAACCCGGGGTCCGACTCGTCTTTGCCGAGCCCGCGGCTGCTCGAAGCCCCCGTGCGTGGAAGCGGACGACGACTCCCCCGTTCATGCTATCCCGCGAGCGTATCCCCCCCACCGCGGGTCTGCAAGCAAACGCCCAAGAATGCCGACCCAAACATAGGCAGATAAAAAAAAAACAATGCCGACGCAACTGTAGAAAGATAAACTTTTCTAAAACAAATCTTACTTATTTCAAACAAAATCCTTCGTTATAGCACCTTTTTTCTTTCTTTTTTTCGTACATGTTCTCTAGCGAAGAATTTCCGAAGATATCAAATGGGGATGTGCCAAAATGTGTGGATTTAGAAGATTGGCAGTTTGTAATTCGTTGATCCTAATCCAATACTGAAAAGTGTGAAGACGCGCGTCAAACCGGCAGGAAAAATCCGTCATTTTAAAAGTCTGAAAGTAATCGGAAAAGTAACGGTTAATTACTCTTCCCGTCAAGTAGTCTTGAGAAGAAACGTACTTTTTTCTGTCGAGTAATCAAGTAATTGACCGCTACTTTTTCAAAGTAACGGTCAACCTACTTTTCCTGTCAAGTAATGAAGTACTGTCGAGACCGGTTATAACGAAGCCAACGGGAATCGGAAATCCCTTCGCTATATCCGCTATTTCGTTATAACCGACTTCGGTTCTAACGAAGTGCAAAAGGAAATGGGAAATCGTGATCGCTTCGGTGTAGCCGGTATTTCGTTATAACCGACTTCGTTATAACCGCTCTCGACAGTACACACTAACTGAATGTATTTTAACCAAAAGTAATTGTAATTGTAATTTGTTACTTTTTTGTAACTTGTACAAGAGTATTTTCACGGCTGTTTGCTAAAGAAATCTGTAAAGCCTAAAAAAACACCCTCCAGCTATTGCCGTAATTGTTAGATAGCCAGTTAGGCCAGTTTGGCTGCGACCAGTGCTCGGCGAGTCGTTGGGAGGCGACCGGACCCCAGGGGCATGAAACACGACCCTCGGACCAGGTCGCCCTGCTCTCTGTTCACGCCAGCGAGCGACAGGTGCTGCGCTAGATCGGTTTTCAGCAACAGCACCTGCGCTATATTGGCGGGTGGCAGCTTATTACGAAAGAAGAAAAAGCTAATCTGAGCTGCCGATGAACCGATTTGTCCATGAACCGATTTGTCCGATGAACCGATTTGTCCATGAAACTGATTTGTCCATGAAACAATTTGTCGATGAAACAATCTGTCGATGAAACATCGCGTGTCGATGAAACCGGGTCTGTCGATGAAACGTCGTTCGATGAACTGATTGCCACCGGTGTGTATAGGCATGCGTATCGGCAGCAAACAACAATTTGCCATTTTTGGCGGTTTCCTTTCGCGTGTAGTGTCAGCGACATGCATGGAACAAAGTCGAGCCGGGAGCAGCCGAGCGTTCCGAATTGCAGGGGTACGTTTCTTGTCGCGCAGTTGCGCATTATCCGTTTCCGTTGTTTTTGTTGTCGTAACTCGTGTGATCCCCGCGCTCGGTGGCTGGCTTTTCGCGCCCGCGAGTCTTTGCTGACCCCCAAGGACGACGTTTGGTGCTCAGAAGCCGGAAAGGCTGTGCCCGCGGAACGTCGCTCTTTTTTTTTCTTCCTTTCTTTTCTTTTGTCGGTTGGTTTGTTGTGTCTTGACGGGGTGGGAGGTGTGCAGGTACAGGCTCGAAATAGAGAGAAATAACAAACAGGCACCGACGCTTTTTATACACTGGAAAGCCACGTCTGGTTCGGCGCCGTTGGCAAGGGCTTCACAGAGCGCGGCACTGTTAGCGCGAACGAACGATCGACGGCACAATCGAAAGGCAACCATCAAAACTGGGATGGTCAGTGACAGTTGAACAAACGCACGGCATGGCCTATTATGATCCCGCTTCTTTTTTTCTTTTTTTGTGATCAGTTCTTTGGCGTTCTCTGATTAACCGTGGAGCGATGATCGGGACTGCCCTGCGTTTCGTAAAGATCTCGATGACTACAGTGTGCTTAAGTGATTACGCAAGATTACTAACCTGTAATGTTAGTCGCCCGTTAATCAATACCTTTTTCAAGTGAAATTTATCGTATATACGGGGAAAGTAACGCAGATTCCACGACATTATTGTGGCGGACTTTGGCGTTTTTATTTATCTTTATTTTAGTGTTCTCTGGTTATACGAGAGGATATGAGAGCGCGTGGGCATTCCGAACACCGAGCTCTAATTCGAATGATTAGGGGATAGACTCTAAAGCCCGGTTCACACAGTTGCGTTTGACTGCGTTTGACTGCGTTGCGGCAGCGAGACACCAGGACATCCCTGCTTCTTATATGGCGTGCCAAGAAGATTCCTTGAATTGGATTCCACGCTTCATACGAAGCGCAGATGTGCCGGTGACTCGCTTTCGGTTCTCGCCGCAACGCAGTCAAACGCACTCAAACGCAAGTGTCTGAACCGGCCTTAAGCTAGCCGCCGTTGTCTCTACTCTCTACAAACGCGTTCGAACGCCGAACGACAGCGTTTCCCACTGCCCCTTTGGCGCTGGTAATGTGCCGGGATCATAATAATG
This sequence comes from Ixodes ricinus, assembly GCA_037355805.1. Classification (NCBI taxonomy): domain Eukaryota; kingdom Metazoa; phylum Arthropoda; class Arachnida; order Ixodida; family Ixodidae; genus Ixodes; species Ixodes ricinus. The sequence continues at coordinate 112,047 of JAZHYW010057694.1, forward strand.
CGTACTTGGGTTCGATTACCGTCGGACTCGTTAAAAATATTTTTTTGTTTTTTTTTAGGAGAAAACGGTCAGCTAGGACGATAGGGACAAAACACAGACAGGGAGAAACAGAGACATACAGACTGAGACTTTATACTTTTTCTTCATCATTTTGGTGATGAACACACCTAAAGTAAGGCCAATAAATCAACCTAAATACTTTCATTCCACTACTAAATTTATTAAATTTGGTCACTTACACCTCCCTGACCCAACCCTCAAACCACCACCGACACACATATCCCTCTTAATCCCTTTCACGGGGCCCTGCCACATTGCAAAAACTGCCTTTCTTTCTTTCTGACCGTGACGGAGGGCATGCTCACGCACTCATCGGCGCTTTCCTCAATGGCCATGATTTGGACCACCCGGGGACGTGCAACCGAAAACTCGGTTACATGGCGCCGACTTCTCCGCAATGAGCCTCGGCCGGGTTTCGAACCCGCCACCTGGAGATCCCACAATAAAGCCTCTGTCGAGCTGCGGGCACCTCGGCCCGGATCCGAACCCGCCACCTGGCGATCCGTAGGCCGGCGCTTTGCCTCGAAGTCAATGGGGCAGTACTTCGCTGCAGGTTTCGACCGGCACGAGATATCGTCGTATAAGATAGAAGAGGGTCGGTTGACACTCCATCGTCAAATCTGACTAAATGTGTAATAGAGCGGAAACTTGCGCTCACACGGCGGTATCTACTATAGATCAAGCCGTAAAACAACGGCGGGTCACCGCCGGCTCGCCACTTTAAAGCCAACGCTAAGGCACTATATAATGTTACTCGTGAGCGCTTGTCGAGATTTGTTCTTACGACAACGGTGGCTGCGCATCATCGTTCTAAGATACGCGAGTCGCTAAAAAAGAGTGATGCTTGCAGATATTATATCGAATATATACATATCGATTTATGTAATAAAAAATCCAATCGAGGAGTGTTCTAAAAGGCTATCTTTATGAAACATTATTCGCTGTCCACCAATCTTCCGCATTTTTCTTGCCTATAAACATTTGTCATAACAGATGCCTGGAGGGGCCATGGCGAACTGACCTATAATCAAGCTGCACTCCGCTTTGATAAACCGGCAGATCTATTTGGAGTCGCTATGACGCCAAGAGATATGTTCAACATGAAGCGAGCACCTAAACTATGCAAAATCTTCCCGATTTTTTTTCACGCAGTTGATAGAGAAAACAAAAGAAGAAATTCTATCTTTCAAAACAAAAGACGCCACGGTGTAGCGTCTTTTTTCTAAGTGGGGAACCTTAAGGCCACGGTCCCACTGAATGTGGCAGTTTAGGTACTTTTTGGTAGGTCATTACTCATCTCCTTTTAAGCACTGTTTTGTGGGATTGATGTCATTCGAAAGGCAATGCAATCCTCTTTCATTTGATATTATGTATGTATTGGTTTATACTGTTCATGCGCATTTGTAGCGTTGTGAATATGATGGCGCGGACCCTCACTTGCTCCGCTGGTTCATGTTTTACGAACGATTCATTAAAGATAACACGGTTCCAATAGAGCAGTTTTGTTAAGATGATGTCGGAGCAGAATGTAACGGTATACTTTTTTGGTATTTGCACTACTTTGTTTTTTACAGCTCTCCAAATATTGCCCTAAAATTGACATTTTTCAGCACAAATATACTTTTAATGGCAAGCGCTAGGGCAATGAAATTAGCTACAGATGTAGTGATTATATTTGGTAATATGCAGAAAAAAAAATTAATGTTGTGTAATATTTTTTGTTTAGATATTCTATATCAAACGTAGCACTTTTTTGTGCTTCGAGTCATCGTAATTCAAATGCCGCTGAGTAAATAATTAAACCATGGTAAAATCGTTTAGAACATTTAGAACTACAATAGTTGCCCAAGAGGTGGACGGTGGCTTTTTTTTATTTTCAAAGTCATAACGCTCCGGGAGCCCTTCAAACTTACCTGTTTTTGACGCACATCTTTTTGGACATCAAACAGATTTATTGGCATCTAATAACATTTATTCTATGGAATAGATATACATTGCGATGTATTAGATTTTCCCAATGATCTTGCTTTGGTTTCTTGATAGTTGTAGAGCTTAGCTAATTTTAAAAACAATTAAAAACTGTTTGGGTGTTTTGTTGTGCTACCTGGCGGATGGCAGACAAAACTGCTGATTTCCAAGTTCAAACAATTTTCGAGGGCGGCGTTGGCGTCTGTATCATCATCAATCTCCGTGTCGTTTCACCTTCACATTTAGAAAATATATTTGAAGATTTACTATCGATAAATGAACGGTTTAAGTACTGGGTCAGGTTAATAAATCTAAGAGAAATAATTACACAAGCGTAGCGTGATATAAAGTGTTCATTATTCGATATAATTGAAATCAATAAACGATAAAGACGAAGAGGAAAGAATACACCCGAGTTCACTTCATGCCTAGAGTCAGCAGTGGCGTAGCTAGACCATCTGGCACCCGGGGCCCTTAGGTCTTTTGTCACCCCCCCCCCCCCCCCCCCCGCTCCCCGAGACCGCAAAGCTAAAAGCCATAACCGCGACGCGAGGTCACGCAGCGATAATGAAATAATAAATACAGGGTTAGCCAGCAAACAGTGTTTTTTTTATTTAACTATGTACACATAATGAGGACACATGAAGTTTTTTTTTATATTGAGCATTTGTGTCACGAAAGCTGAACATTCAATTTCTTCATAAGTTCTTTCGCCGACACTTGGCTTCTGCAAAGTTATTGATTACTGTTGTAAAATTTATGTTTTTGACACGTTCTTTTTCTATGGACAGTATCGACAGGTTTGAGAGCCTTTCATCGCTCATGGTGGAGCGCAGAGACGTTTTGATTAGCTTTAGCTTGGAAAAGTTCCTTTCGCATGAGGCAACTGAAACACAAATGGTGAGGAACAAGCGAAATATAACAGTCAGGTTTGGAAGGGTCTCGAAAAAGCTCCATTTGGCAATAAATTCTAGAAACTGCTTTGCATTCCAAGTTTTTGTCTCATTAGGATGCTTCCCAGCGGCTTTCAGGTGCCTTCGCAGTCGGATGATCTCCATAACGATTTCGTCATCATGACCGGTGAACTCGTCATAAACTTCAGTGAGGCTTGGTGTCAATGTCCGAAGCGTTTCCTCGGTCTCAAGTACTATAGAAGCAGGCTCAATGACGCAGAAAACCGACGCACACCTCTGGTTTTAGAGAACGTGAAGGCTCAGTTTAGAGAAATGCGGTCTGTACGCGGCGGCAAGCTAGGCTTCCAAACAGACCTTGTGGTCACCCTCGGTATCGCTCCGGGAAAGTATGATATACTCAGCAGAATGAACGCACTGGCGTTCCACGAACGAGTTCCTTTGAGGCAATGAGTTGGGACGCCGCCGTTCCATTTACATCGCGACTGGTAACGAACTCGTTGCGTCCGTACTGGACTCGCATAAGTGAACGGATCTTTTATCCCGTCAAAGTCGGCGTAACTTTATCTCCTTGCGCGAGCAGCGGCGACTTCGGAAGCACAAACAATGTCGTTGCGCAAGACAGAGCCCCGTTACACTTTTTTGGTATTAATCTTGCATATCACTTTGTGTCTTGCTTGCTAACGGTTTCCGCAGGACAGCTGGTCGCGACGTTGATTCTTTGTTAGTGCCCCACGACTGCGGCCAAAAGGAGTGCTTTCGCGACCTGGCTGCACACAGGATAGAAAAGAGGCTGTCTCATACTCGAGGGCTTCTCGCTTCCCTGGTTCCAAAGTCCGCGACGACGGAAGTCTAAGGGCAGGATCTTCAGCCATGTGCGCTTTGCTTGGGCGAGGGCCTCGCGTTACTTACTAAGCTCACAGACTGCCTTGCGCACCGGCGCGCGACCTCTTGTATCCAAACCACGTCGTGCACTTAAAAGATACACAAGAAATCTACCTTTGTTTATTTTCTCTTCGTGTCCGCGGACCTTTGTTTTTGAACAACGAATCATCCTTGCAAAGTTGTATTTGCTAGTTGCTTAGGCCGAGCGCTTCACAAACTTCTCTTTCCTCGACTTGCTTGTCGCGCGGCGCGCGACCCCGGGACGAAGCAAAGCTGTTGCAAAATCAGAACAAGCGTACTTTTTTCAGTTCTCTGAGTATCCGAGATTGCTTTGAACCGCCTTACAATGTTGGGTACAAGCTGCATTTGCTTGCTTATCGTCCACTGCGGACATGAGATATGGTTCGTGCCAGCTTTCTTAACTCCTTGCGCGCGACGCGCAAAGCCTGCATCCGCTTACTGTCGTCTGTTGCCCTTCCATAACGACATACAAACTAGGTATATATGACTATATATATATGGATAGATATTTATGCTAACTTCTGCTTCCGATTTGGATCTTTTTATAGTAATTTCAACGCCTTTTACAAAGGTAACGCTTATGTTACGCTCACGTTGCCATTTTCGCGACCTCGCTGCACCAGGATAAAACAGTGCGTTCCTTTCGCGCGTGGAGGGAGGGGGTCAACGTTTTGACGTCCGGAATCGGGGGTGCGTTTATCACGCGAGTGAAAACGAGTCGAAATTTCGAGAGCCGATTTCGCGTGCGCTCATTGACGCGAGCGTGTTCATTGTGCGAGTAAATACGGTAATATCAAGCTCGAGCGTGCACCGCCAAGGGTTCACCGCTAACGATTCGGCAAGCAACAGCATGCCGGCGGCCGCCATTTTCTCTAAACAGAGTTTCGAGGCAATTCGGCAAGATGTTGTCGCTAAAACAAGCCTCTAAACCGCACGCCTTAAAATGGAAAGTAATGCAATCAAACAATCGTTGGCATACGGTACACTGCGACGCTGAAGCCAGTCCGTCCACGCAGATTTCCGGAAGCTCGACGGTCTCCAGTCATGGCACGCTGTGGCTGCAGGGAAACGCCGTCGCCGTCACGACATTACGAATTCACTTGCCAGAACACTACATTGCGACCGCCTCCCGACGGCGAGCGACGCGCTTCTAGAACTTACGGCGGGGTCAGAGAGCGATGGAGCTTGCTGAGCAGAAGCCTTTCGCCAGCACCTCCTTCGGCACTTCCCCCTCTGGCGCGTGGTGCGGTGCCGTGCACGGGTGGACAGCCATGGGTGCGAGTCCGGGGTGAGGGAGACGACACGTTGAGAGTTTACCCAACACGTTTACCTTCTCCCCGCGACTCCCTTCGTGTAAGACCTTCGCGTGTATCTTTCTTCTTCGTCTGGCGCCTTCTCTTGCTGTCTCGGCGCAGTCCGGCCGTGGTCGGCGCATGCCAGCGTCGTGTTGCGCTGGGTTTGGCGTAGACTAGGCGGCGTTGGCTCGGCGTGCCCGGGCACAGCTCTTCTCGAGTGCTCCCGCACTTTCCGCGCTTGTTCTTTTCCGCCGGTGCGCGATGACTTTGCGCGAGCCAAGCTTCAGTTTTGCGACCCTGCACCATGACACGTTCGTGATGGAAGAGTGGTGACCTCATGCGCTCCACATTCTTTGCCACTTACGAACCAGTCAAGCCGGGGAGCGATTGCCGCCATAAGTGGCACCCCCCTCGTGACTGAGACTCCTGGCACCCGAGTGCCCACGCCCCCGGCCCCTCCCGTTACTACGCCACTGCTGCCTCGGATGTATTTATCTACTTCAATCAGTGCTGTACCATTCAAGGAAACGTACGACAGACGGGGCAAGCACTAAATTAAGCCTTTCGAAAGAAATGAGTTGGAAGGGGCTTACAGGCCAACATCAGCAGTAATCGGCAGTGTTGATAACAATGCCACTATTTGGCTTGTGTGCGGGTGGATGATAGAACCATTCTGAACTTCAAAACTGATAGGTTTGCGGTTGTCTGGTTTCCGCAAGCTCGGAGTTCACTTAGAAAATATTTCCGAGTTTTCACAGTCGATCACAGCCGAATTTTTGGAAGGAAGTCCCAGCCAAGAATCAATCTTATGTGAGCAACTAGGCAGTACAATAAGCTGGATATGATAAAAAGTGTCCTGGATAAATACTCGAGCTTGTTCAATAAGCTGATGGCTGTACTCATTCCGTACTGGCTCCGGCGTATGGGTGTTCCGAGAAAGGAGTGTCTGGACCTTATATAATGATCTACAAATATCTTTCTCGAATGGCCTGAAAACTTCGTTCCGGTATCCACCAATGCCAAAATGTCCAAACCTTCAACGCAAACTTTGATTAAATTGAATGTGGACTAGCAGGGAGTTCTATGGGGTTGAAATAGAGCAGCTCCCCCAAGAACTGCGGTTTTTAGTTTTCCGTCGTGTAGTTGGGATGGGTCTGCTTAGAAGATATCACCGGCGATCCAGAACGCTGTCGGGGAGAAGGGGAACGGCTGGTAAAATGTCATTCCGTCGGCTTTGTCGGGGATTATCAGAGTAGGGACCTCGCCGTACGGGGACGGTTTGTATGTGCCGGACCAATAGGGGCTCTCTGTCGTGATGTTAACGCGTAGATTCATACCTCTCGTCACTTCGGCGTTTTCAGCAATATCGGCAACGATATGTCCTCTATTGCCGCAGCAGGCCAACATCACGGGAGTAAGTGGTCGGTCTCCAAGGTGGATACCGTCATGGCGTTTGTGGGTGCCTGAGTGAGTTGAAGCGATTGTAGGTGAAGGAAGACATTGTGAGCTGAGGTGCCATCACTGCGGTGTGGCCGGAGTGGTGTCGCCATCCCCAACGTGGGGCATTGGTGCTTTTGGTTCGCCCACGTGCCGACGAGCGTAGCGGGAGCGAGCATAAGCCAGTTCTTCCTGGACGAGCGCGGGGCGGAGGTCAGTTGAGAGGTACGCCATGGTCTTTCGTGACAGGTGTTCCGGGGTTCAGTTTTTTGTTTTATCGCGAACAATTTCTCTGATCATTTGTCGTAGTTCTGATGTTGTCGGTGGGTTTTGTCCCCCTGAGGTCGATGAGGTAATCGCTTACAGGTACGCATCTCATCCAGGTGGTGACATACGTGGCATGTACGTCTGATACTGACGTTGGAGTTCTGGACTAGGAAGACATTAAAGGCAGTGTCCGCGATGCTCCTTGAGGATGTGCCGTGCGCCTACCGACTCTCGCACAGTCAGTCGTCAGCTCTTCGGCAAAGCGTCAGGACATCCTCGATGTAAGAGGTGTACGTCTCTTCATTTGTTGTTGGCGATGTTGGAGCTTCTTCTTTGCGTTTTCTTTGCGACTTCCTGTTGGAGTGCCGGAAATTCCGCGAATCTTGGTGGTAAAAGATGTCCAGTTAGGGATCTCCGTCTCCGTGGGGATTCAAAACTACGTTTGGCGACGTCTACGAGATAGAAGGCGACGCCTCGCCAACTTTATGTTTGTCATCCCATTGGCTGCAATTGCATACTCGTTCGAAGCTAAGCCAATCCAGTCTGCCCTGTCCTCGCCGCGAAGACCGGCGAAGGCTTTTGGTGTCACGTTGCCGACTTCCCCGGGACAGTCCACGCAGCTGCTGGGCGGGGTCCGGCACTCGGCACGTCTGACTGGTCATCGTGCCAGAAGACGTAGTAGGCATATGCGCTGACGTCGAGGTCGTGAAGCCAATTGCAGCAAGCGTCCGGCAGCCGCGGCTCCAGATTGCAAAGATAATGCCAGAGGTCGCGGACGTTCAGAATGGAGAGCACCTCACACACGTCGTGAGGACAGGGTGAGGAGAGTTCCGGGGACAGATTTATTGAGCGACTGCTGTCGGGAAAATCCAAGCATGGACGCCCAGTGCTCGAGGCGATCAGGGAAAGAAGAAAGTGAGTATAGAATAATTGGGAATGGCAGTGATGGTCGACTACAATGAAGATGAAGTGGGTGTTGTCCTCAGAGCTCTCCTACACATACATACATATATATATATTGTGGGGATTCCTGTGGTCTCCCTTCCCCGATGGCCGCGATCACGGCCGCGGGTCAGGTACACCGGCCACCTTTCGCCGGGAAAGCTCCGACCTGTTCGTGAGGCGGAGGGCCGCCTGTCTTGAAAGGGGCCCTCCTTCACTTCTCTCCCCGGGGGACCGACGCCCCGTTCCCCCGCCCGGACGCGGACCACTGCTGAGAGGCGAGGAGGCTTCGCTTCGTCTTCCCGTCTTTCGGGAAAGAGTTCTCGTCCGGGTGACCGCGCAACAGATCGGACGTGTATCATGGCGACTTCTCCGACGCTTCCCCGGTCTTGGCTACTCCGGAACCCCGCGCCTGGCAGGTAGGACCTTTTCTTTTACCTTTGCGGACGGCGCGGGGGCATTTTGGACTGGAGACATTGTCGTTCATTACGAAGAGTATGTTAATCAATGCTCTTGGACTCTGTTCTTACTCTGGTATCGTGTGTCTTCTCTTCCGCTTACATCCGAGAGAGTGAGACAAGTTGCAGACGATCATTGGCACCGATCGAGGTAATTAATCGAACTTCGACCCGCTGCAGAATGCAGCCCTAAACGCCGTCTCCATTGCCAGCGGAGATGTGGGACAGCACGCGCTACTAGGTTTACTGACGTCTCCTTTGAGATATCGCCGCTGTTGAGCAAAACCCTTCGGTTACTCTATCGGTACCTGTGTTGGTAGCAAGACCCCACATAAAATGGCACCGTCTCGCTCTCCGGAAGCGGGACTCCGTCCGGGTGCACCGCGAAAGAGATCGGACGTGTGTCGGTGACTTCTCCGACGCTTTCCCCCGCGTCTTGGCTCTCGGAACCCCGCGTGTAGCTAGGTGGGACAGCTTCCTTTACCTTGCCGGCGCGGGGGCATTTTGGATGGGGAGCATTGCAGTTCATTTGAAAGCAGTGTTCTAACAAATGCTCTTGGACTCCTGTCCTTGGTCTGCGCAGCCAGTGTCGTCTCTCTCCGCTATGTTCGCAGAAGGCAGTAGACAAGGTAGACGATCACCGGCACCGACGGGGGTAATTAATCGCAACCGACCCGCGGTAATGTAGCTTAAACGTCGTTCAGTAATATTGCCGCGGAGATGCGGGGACCCGCACGCGCCACTAGCGTTTGACGTCTCCTTTGAGATATCGCCACTGTTAGAGCCAACCCTTGCCGTTACTCTATTCGGTAAATTCCTGCGTTTGTTGGTAGCTAGCAAATCCCGTCATAAATGGCGCCCAACGTGGGGCCACGGCTTCCTTTATCGTGGTCGTGGCTCCTGACCTCCGTCCTGATGTCCCGGCACTATTTGCCGACATTCCTCTGCCTTTGATCGCCGTCGTTCCACCAGTAGCCGTCCTGATCTCGCCACTATGGCATGAGCGAGTTTGACACGCCGAGTCGGCAACCAGCAGTGCCACTCCTTTGAGCGAGAGCGCAGTAGATGATCTCGTGCACGCACGTTCCTGTTTTGGATTGGCGTGCGTCAAGCAACTGATTCAGTTGTTGCGGGAGACCCTTTGTTCTCCATGCTTGAGGCGAACCCTTCACCTGTGTGTATTCTGGGTTCCCTTGCGCGCCACCAGCAACCTCGTCCTGAAAGGAAAATGTATATAGAAGTGCTGGTGATGTTTTTGAGAACCGGGTGGACTTTTGCGTCCGGCGGAGATCGAGGCTTGGCAGAAAAGGTAGCAGACGGATCAGCAGTGCAATCTGGGAATGTAAATAGTACAGCGGTTTTCTTTGACTCGGAGTAGCCGCGGACACCTCGTGCTAGGAGTCGGACGGTGCGCCCGCCGATCAGCGTCGATAGCGCAGCTGGCACTGCTACTGACGGGCTCCGGGAGCCGGCGCTGTAACCGCTCGGCGCCGGGAAGCGGTTTGCACACTGTTGACGGCAAGCGCGCTGTGATAGCCACTGCTGGTATTGCAGCGGGCGCGGAGGGGTTTTTCTTCGGGAAAGATTTGTATCTGCATGACGCCAACGTACTCCTGCGGCCTGTTGTTGTTTTCCAAGGTGACACGAGCTGTGCAGTTCATGGTGGTGGCGCACGTGGTCTGAGGCGCACTGTGACAGTATCGTGGCGTGGACGAGTGACTCTGAGCAATTTCGGAGGTTATGTTGCTCACTGAAACCGGGCGCCATGTAGCCAGAGCGCCGCTGGTGATATCTGTCGGGACTCTGCTTGATCCAGGTGGAAGAGTGACTCTAAGACTCTCAGCAGTTACGTTGCTCTAGAAACCTGGCCTTGCCTCGTGCTGAAGGGTCTACACCGTTGTGAGCCCTTGATCAAGCCTGCATCGAGTGCAAGACATGCTTTTCTAGCCTCGGTAAACTAGCTAGCTCCAATATTTGGCGAAGCTAGCAGGTTTGAGCGTGTGAGCTGCTGGGCCCTTTTGTCTTCCTCCGTGGGGAGCAAGGATGCAGGCTATTTTGCGCGGGAATCCTGCATCTTCCCCGCCTCGCAGACGCGCATGCATGGCGGGTACTTGTTTCTCATCCGCTTCTTCCCGAAGTCCCCGCATTCCTGTTTACCTCGACTTCCGAAGACGGGGCCAGCTGCAGACTGTTATCTGTTTTTGGCCACTTATAGTCCAACGGACTCTTCCGGCAACTATAAAACCGGGTATTGTAGGCAACCTCTGTGTTAAAGGCTGCCTGCGCAGAAGGATTGAGAACTCGGCGTTTTCTTGAAGCTCTCTCCCGGTGTCCGCATTAAGCGAATCTCAATTAGGTTGCTTGGTATGTGGACGCGTTTCGAACGGAGGGGACCCCCTTTTATTGTCTCCTGCTTCCGGTGTTGAAGCGGGTCACTCTGGTATGTTCACTGCTCAAACCGCCGGACAAACTTGCCACCTTTTCTTTTGTGGTTTTTTTTTGTTTGTCGTTTCTGCTCCTGCCCGTTTCTGCCGCACTTGCGGCCCCTGGACAGGCGAGCGTCGGTTAGCGCGCCCCTCGTTTTGGGGGTTGCGGCGCCCTTTTCTTTCCCTTTTCGGGAGGCTCTGCGGCACGGCTCTGGGCGTGTTGGCTGCTGGCGACATTACGACTTCGCAGGTCGGCTCCGGGCCGTCCACCCCCTCATCAGCCTGCGCCCACTGCGGCCGAGATGGCGCCGCGACCCCCGGGCGGCGTGTCTGGGACTTCCCCAGCTGGTCCTCGCTGGTGGTTCTGCGGTCGTTGGTCTTTTTTGATGCTGCCGCCTCCATGACTGCCTCACCGCCCTCCACCGCAGCCAGCTCGTACCGCGACACCTGGGTCCAGCGGCGTCAGCGCGGTGCCTGCGGATGCTCTGCGGTGCTTTGACGGCGACCGTCATAGCTGACTGGAACTTTCCTTTTCTTCGGCCTGGTGCGGGTGAGCTGGGGTCATCGACGAACACTGTGAAGACGCGCTGGGTGTCGCGTGTATTTGTTGGGGGTAAACGCAGAGAAATATATTATTTTATGAGAGCAGGAATTGGGCCTCCCTTATTCTTTATTGAGACCCACCTACCGTTTTAAGGAGGATGTGGGATGATTCCTGCGGTCTCCCTTCCCCGATGGCTGCGATAACGGCCGCGGGTCGGAACACGCGGCCACCTTCGCCGGGAGCTCCGACCCAGCCTCGTGAGGCGGAGGGGGCCGCCTGTCTTTAGGGGCCCTCCTCTCACTCTCTCCCGGGAGGACCGATTTCCGTTCCCCCCGCTCCGGACGCGGACCACTGCTGAGAGGCGAGGAGGTTTCGCCTCTTGCCCGCCACTTTCGGGGAAGAGTCTCGTCCGGGTGACCGTGCGAAACAGATCGGGACGTGTCGGCGACTCCTCCGACGCTTCCCCGGTCTTGGCTCTTCCGGAACCCCGCGCCGGGCAGGCAGGGACCTTTTCTTGCCTTGCCGGCGCGGGGGCATTTCGGATTGGTGACATTGCCGCTCATTTAAGAGAGAGAGAGTATGTTAATAAATGCTCTTGGACTCTGTTCTTACTCTGCGCAACGTGTCTTCTCTTCCGTTCTCACATCCGAGAGGAGTGAGACAAGGTAGACGCAGATCATTGGCACGGACGGAGGCAACTAATCTGAACCGACCCGCGGCAATGCAGCCCTAAACGCCGTCTATATTGCCGCGGAGATGGGGACAGCACGCGCTACTAGGTCTGACGTCTCCTCGAGATATCGCCGCTGTTGAGCAAAACCCTTTGTTACTCTATCGGTACCTGTGTTGAGTAGCAACATCCCACAATATATATATATATATATATATATATTTTTTTTTTTTTTTTAGGAAACAGGGAAGTTCGTTTTGTCAGATGCTCAAACCAGGGACTGGGGTTGTTTGGAGAACACACAAACACAGAGACGACTGAAACACAAAGGAACTCTACTGGAACACGCAGGTCACATGCAAGAGCTGGGCACAAAACATAGAAGAGGTGAAAAACCCCTTCCGCGTAAGATACTATTCTCCTTCCAAGAGACGTGACAGTGGGAGACTTCTAGCCTCAAAGCAGGGGCGGATTGAGAGAAGGCGGTGGCGGGGTTGGGGGGGGGGGGGAGGGGGCTCCTGATGTTTTGACCTCTTTCAATACTTCATGGTGTGTAAACTTTTAGGGCGGTGAAAATAGAGAAAAGAAAAGACCGGGGGGGGGACGGGTCTTAGACACTTGATATGCTGATCCTCCTCTCTGGAAACACCTGTATCAGCCCCTGGTCACAAGTAGGGATGTGGTGAACTTGCCAATGTTCAGGTTCGACCAGGTTCGACTTTTTCAAACAAGTAACGGGACTATAGTTCGACTCAAACTCGACGATTATGTGCATGCCCGGAATGTAAAGTCAATCTCTGTGATTTATCGTATATATTGCTTCAATCAATCAATCATATCAATCTCATATCAATGAATCAATCAATCAACGTCAATCAGCATGTTTTATTTCACATCAGGCATCACTAGACATTGATTTGTGCTGCAGGGACACAAAGCGAAAATGTTTGACTTGACGATCCACCTGCAGGCTCACAATTAGCAAATAACGATCGACCAAAAAAAAACACAAATATATAAACGAGGAGCGTGCTGGTAGGGGTAAAATATAATTAAGGCAAGAACATATAAGGACGAGGACGGAGAAGACTTATTAAACGTAACTTTTTGCAGTTTGCAGGCGTATAACTTTCAGAAAACAAATACTAAAGACGAACAACATTATGTAAAATTACGCTAGTATACATGGTTTAACGTGACGTCATTCAAAGGGCGCTCCGATGACCACCAGAGAAGAGGGGAAGATGGAGCTCCCCTCTTACCAGGATCCTATTTTGTGCCTCCCGGATTTGCACAAACGTCGCTATTCTCCTCCCAGAAGATTATAGGAAGATTAACCCGTCACTCAAAATTCTTACAAAAAGCAACTTCCCTCTCCTCCTCTTACATTGTGGTCAAAAGTATGCGATGTGACGTCAGTGCAAGCCATGTATAAATAGCAGACATGATATATTCTTTTAGGTACACAACATATCAAATACAAAGATAATATAAGACTGTAATGGCGCAGGCGAGCTGGTGTAGATTTACCATTGGTACTATAGTGAATGGAAATGATGGTTAGCAGAAGTATGAGAGATCCCGTCCCCTGTGTAGAATTGATGTGTCGAATCTGTCTCAGACGTCGTTGGTTAACCCATGTAAAGAGGCTATCTCCCGGAAGACTGAAGAGTTCTTGGGTTGGGGTCCAAAGTTTTGTTTAAAGGGATGCTGAACCGAAATCTGGATTCCACAAAACACGCGGCAAAAGCGTGCAACGGGATGCTACAAACGCCAACACATCACTCATACAGCGATATCTCGAACGGATGGCTGTATTTTTCAAGAAAAGGAGGCGCATTTGACAGAAATGTTCACGCCATGTTTCTCCGAGAAGGAGAGGGAACGGCCTCGCGTCTTCTCCGCCTCGCGGCCTTGAGGGAGCGAAGCGAAGAGAGGAGGAAACGAGGTATCTTTACGTCACGCGCCTCGTCGGCCTGGTTCAATCTCGACCTCTTTTTCCAAAAATACGGCCGTCCATTCGAGATATCGCCTTACAAGTAGTGTTGTAGGGATTGTGGCGTCCCGCCTACATCTCCTGCATTGTTTTTTCTGGAATCCAAATTTCGGTTCACCATCCCTTTAAACCAAAAACCGCCAAGGCTAGATGTGTTCGGATCAATTCAGGAGGTGACAAAAACAGTCAGACCGGATGAAAAGTTCGCATTTATGGATCAAACGGTGGGCAGGATGGAGAAAGTCATGGGCAACAATTACGCAACGGAAAGAAGAAATTTTGGGGAAGTAAAATTGGCAAAAAAAGAGGTGGAAGAAAAATGGCTGGATTTGGTTTGAGACGACGCCTTCTGTCTTTCTGTTCCTGTCCCTTCCACTTTTGGTTCTTCTAAATTCTCCACTCAGTCTCAGGTGGTTCAAGAAAATGAAAAAGATAATATTATTTATATCACGGGAATGACAATATACGCAAAAAACATGCAAAGTTAACAACAACGCGTAAATGTTATTCACAATCAACTCCCCCCCCCCCCCCCCCTCACACACACACACAAAAATGCAGGGCAAATTTGTTTTATTGTACTAAGACCCAGTCTCTAAATATTTGTTGCATTATGCTTCTGAAGCTTATTTATGGACGAGCGGAAAGCTATATATTACAATTTGTAACCAAAATGGACATTCCCATTTTTAGATGAGCAAACTAAGTAAATCCTTAGGACTTAATTGTATGTTTCCTTTTATACTGCGCAAATACTGGTAATTATTCTTTAAAACTTAATACAAACGTCTGAATAGCTTCTTCTTTTTTTAGTTTTCTTGCAGAGAGGCAGCACTGCTTAAAAAGTCGCACTTTGCCGGATTTTGACAAAAGTTAGAAGGGTCGCTGGAAAAGTAGAACCTCAGTTTCGACAAAAGTTCGCTGCATCTCTAAAATCAGTGGCAGGTCAAGAAACACGTCTTGACACTTGAGTTGCACGAGGCTGAATGAGGGAAGGTTGGTTTACACTCTTTAAGGTTTAGTTATGAAATAGTGAATTTAGAAAGTATTGTCCTTTGCGTATGATCAACGATGCTCAAAGTCACAAACAAGTACGTCACATAGACGACAGCAGCTTTCATTATATATGTTTTGTAACTTTTTATATATCTTAAACTGCTGTTGGTTATTTAATTTACCCATTGTCATGTGTTTTTTTTCTTCTTTTAATTATGTCAGAGTTTATCGATTCCTAAATAAACTATTGAAGGGAGAGTCTGATTCGGATATAAGACGCACTGTTACTAATTACCGCGTTCAGCCGAAGAAAAATAAAAAGCGCAGTTAAAAAAAACAATTTCGCAAGTGCGTTCATGGGTACGGAAAATAGGCGTGCGTTAGAACTGGAAAAACTACAATAAAAGTACAATAATCGTACTCAAGAGGCACCCCGCGTTCGTAAGGTGCAGGAATCGTGCACGCGCTCGAGTTTATTATTATTAAAATACGAAAATATTGCTATAAAAGATAAACATGAATGCAATTGTATTTTTATAGCCATAAACAAGCATTTACAAGGCAGAATAAACACGCAATCCCTCCCAGCAAGAAATGTATTTCTCCCAACTCCGCGAACATACTGAGAGCCGCAACCGAAACCAAAATCACAATCGCCATCGACGTCAGCCCTCCCTCGGCTCCGTCGTCCTAAACAAAATATGGCATGATTTCGGCAATTAGTGCGGAAAGCTGCACTTTTCTTTTAAACGGTGCGGCCCATCACGGGAAACCATGAACGCTCTGAGTCTCTACGTAACCACGTGCCGCAGAGTGTTCGAATCGGACCCCAACGACAACAGTGCCTGGGCTGACATATACCGTTTGCTGTCGCTGCTCCGACAGGCTCTTTTATGCAGTGTGTGTTCCAGTCTCTTGGTCGTCCCCATGACGTCCACAATGCCCAACTGCCAACATTCCGTGTGCAAGGGATGCCTGGGCAAGAAGACTCGCCTCAAATCGTCCTGCCCCGGCTGCGAAGACCACAGCAAGTTCGCCGAGAACCTCCACCTCCGCATCTTGCTTCAGTGTTACAAAAAGTTTTGCGACTACCTGGGCACCTCGTCGCTGCAACGGAAATGGGGCAATCTCAACGGCGGAACCAACGTAAACTTTCAGGATATTGTGATCGAGGGATCAAACCTCGCCGACAACTATCGGTACGGCCAGCCGACTCCCACGGCGGCGGTGGCGGCGCCCGTCATGGCAACGACTCCGGTGACTCCGCTGACTTCGTGTCGTACCCCGCTTGCTGCGAGTCGAACGCCGCTGGCGACGGCCGTGATTGTGAACGGCGATCGCACGAAGCGTGCCGTGACCAACGGTGACAGCGGAGCCGCGGTGACTGTCGCAGCTACCGTCGTACGTGCGCCACCGAGCAAAAGTGTCAAAGTGGCCAAAGGTAGGTAGGCGCAACGGCTGTGAGCAGCTTGCGCGCCAATACTTTGATTCGCGATCATGCGCGTTAATCCCTTCCAGTTGGTCCCTATGTACGTATTATCAGATGTTCGTAGTCTTCGTGAGCGCCAAATCTCCGAGTGAAACTCAGTCTTCCCAGTTGCGCGGGTTGGGTTTCAGCAACCGGTACTGTTGGTACTGTTCCTCAGCGGACGTCAGAAGGAGTAGTAAAAGCCGCTTACTGTCTGCTTTATAATTTGTATTGTGAGTGGAGTAGCCGGAAAATTCACTACGACGCCGTAAATGTGTGGGAACCGCGCTTGAAGCGAGCTGGTGAAGCCTATGGTAGCGTCAAAAAGGAGCCACAGCTGGGAAGTCGGCAACTATGCCCGATATGTGTGCGGAATGTATTGGGATGCGGCTTGTGTACCGTGCAAGTTGACGGGAGGATTTTTTGCACCTGCGTGGCTGCGCGTTCGAGTTTTTGTGTAGGTCTGGCTATTTGAAGGGTGATGGGAGGAAAAAAATTGCATGCGGTGATGGGAGGAAAACAAATTGCAAAATGCTGAATGCTTTATCTTACCTCTGCACGGCGCGTGGACAAGGAGTGGTTGCGAAGGGTGCCGGCTAAGAAGCTGGTAACTAAGACGGCCATCTGTGAGCGGGATCTATTTGGACGCAGCTGCCGCTCTTTCGGTTTCGCGATAGCGTGGCCGCATTCGACTGCAGTTCAAATTTCGTGCCATTGTGGCAGTTGTCTGTTGTCAGAACAGCTGCGCAGTGTCGAAATACTTGTTTCTAAAGTACTGAATGTGTACCCACGGCGTGGGATGTTGCGCACGTTGAGGAAAGTAGCCGCTGGGGAGAAGACGGCAACCATGCCGGCTATTTTGCCTAGATGCCTGTGTGCGATTTCGGTCGGATACATGGGCTGTGTTCCAACTCTTACCCAAATGTCGTGTCACGTGAAAACACAGATAGAACGACACTGGGCGCGGGTAAGTTTTCGAACTCCAAGGTACAAAACCCTTACACTGGAGTAAGGTCGAGTAATATTTGGAACACAGCCCTTATGACCCGGCACCGGGGATAATTTATCTTTTAGCGGTGCAAAAATGTCCGGAATAAGTTCCCGAAAAAAGAGAACAGTGTTTTTTTTTTTTTTTTTTGCCCGGGTAAATAAACTATGCACCGCAGGAAGCTCAAACTCCGTGAGAATGGGACCCTAGCGGTTTTGTTATGTTTGTGGTCTTTCCCGAGTTTGGCAACCCAGTGAGCCGAATTTGACGAAGTTAATGGAGTGGTATTAATGAAGTAGACTGTTTCTTCACACTGTGCATACTTCAAGTTGTTACGGTGAAGGATGGAGTTTAATATACAGTGGGATTATGGTTAGGTCCAGTCGAGAGGCACACTCCTCATCACCTACTATCTCGTTCTGTCTGCTCGCCTTCTCTGCCTCCTCCTCGTCTTCGTGACAATATCATTTTGATGCGAAACGCTTGATATTCCCGGTGTAGATGACCAGATTTGGCGAAATTCTCGTGAGTCAAAAACGTCATCGGTTTCGCGCGTCAAACTCTACGTGTGAACAGGCCAATTTTGCTAAATCTCGGTTTCGCTAAACCGTTCCTTCTTGAAAAGATGAATCGTGTGAATAAACCAGGTGTTACGAGTTAAAGGGAAGCTACGGAGCTTGTTGAAAAAAATGAGTTAGAAGTGAATTCTAGTGTATTTTTACCCCGTGAACCCAGATACCCAAAACATTTGCTGCGCAAGTATTGTTAAACGCGAGAAAACGCAAAAGACAGTTGCTGTACATGACGTCATCGGCGGATTTTTTGGCTGCCCAAGGCTAGGGAGGCGGGGCTTCAGCCCTATTTTGAAATTGCTCTTATGGCTCTCCGGCGCGTCTTGTTAAAACATAATTGTGATATCTGTTACAATTCAAGTGTTTTTTCTCAAATGCAGAACCGCCCCATCTCCCCTTTAAAGCGTTTCATACGCTGCATTTTTTCAGCGCTTAACGGTTTCACGAAAGCAAGATTTCGCGAAATTTGGTAGTTCACACGTCGAGTTTGACGAGCGAAAACTGTGACGTATTGACTCTTGCATGCCTGGCAAGTCTCCCATATTATCCAAGGGGCATGTAAATTAATTGTCAATATCTGGTCTAAACAAAACAGCACCCCCCACCCCCCACTTCCTCTGCCAGCTTAGAAAATCTCACCGGGAATACAATCGTTTCACAGCAAATGACATGAAGTATGCACAGTGTGAAGAGACAGTCTGCTCTATTCATATCACTCGATAAACTTGCTCGAATTTCGCTCACTCGCTTTACCAGGCCCGAGGAAAAACCACGAACGTCAAAAGACCAGGTCGATGATCTCGAAGTATTCCATAAAATTCCGACGATATATTTATAGGAAGCATTTCGCTTCACTGGCACACTAGCGCCATCTATCCGGCAGCCCTAGAACACTTTGCACAAAAGTAGACTGAATATTTTGCAGTATTTAAGAGATTAAATCTGCACACTATGAGAAATGGTCCGTTCAAATATTGTCAGAACTCTTTCGAGTGCATGTTGGAAGAATGATGCGTAAAAGATATGCAGATTACCAGGGCTACCCAATGAACAAATTGAGTGTGTTGTCGTCGAAGCAGATGCACTCGATCACACTTGAAGCTGATTTACGCACTTGCATTTGGTGTCAACTGAGTGCGTTCCCTGGAGCACCGGTGATTTGCAATTATTTCCTCATTTTTTTGTGCATAGTTCTTTCACATGGGCTTGAAAAACTTTTGACAGTGTCATAAATGGGCATTTCTCATAAATAGTGCATTTATTTTATCTTGCGAATACCGCAAAACCTTCACTCTAGTTAAATTCAGTTCCAGGGCTATCTCATAGGTGGCACCAGCGTGTCTGGTCGTAAGGGGTCGCGAGGCTGCATGGGCGCACTCGGTTGCAGCCACACATGATTGTGCAAGCCAGCCTTGAAACGCGGACTTGTGAACCGGTCTTAAAGGGATACTGCAACGAAATTTTGGCGCTCATTTTTTGGTCTATATGTGTTCAAAGGAGCAGTATCACATGGAACATACCAATATCTTGTTAAAAAGTCTCGAAAAGGAATTTTAAAACGAATTGAACGATTAGAAAAGAGCACCTGGTGGATGTCGCTAACGCCTCGTTTGTAATGCCCGTCTAGGAACCTTGACAGCTAGTGACGGTGAGTGTCTCGCCTCCGGCCACGATGAGAGAAGAGGGGAATGAGGAACTCCCCTCTTCCCGAGAATCCCTTTTGTGTGTCGCAGAAGTCGCTATTGTCCCCCTACAAGATTATAGGAGATTAACCCGTCACTCAAAATTCGTACAAAAGCAGCCGCTTCGGTGGCTGGAACGACTAGGCCATCCTCTCGACGTCAGCCTCGCCGTAGCTTTGCTCGTCCCGAGACGATCTACGTCACGATTGCGTTGGATGTCACATGCTCTAAGCTGGGCCTTCTCCGAGCGCTTGCCAGAGTGGGCCGTTTATAACGAAAAATACAGCCACCAGGATCAAAATACGAACGTGCGATTGTCATTCACGGATATTGTGGATCATATCAATCTATTTTTGAACACGAAGGGAATATTTCAAATTTCGTTGAAGTATCCCTTTAAAACGAACGAGCTTCAGCCTAATCACTTGTCTATCTTTTAGGAGCTCCGGAGTGTGGCGGATCCAGTTCGGACAACTCGGACTGCGGCAGTCCCTCGGGCAGCGCCCTGATGCACTACTCGCGTCCCCAGCGTCGAAGGCTGCCGCTGCGGCCTGACCACCCCGAACCCGGGGAAACTGACCTGCTGTGGGCAACGCTGTCCGTGCTACGTGAACGGTACCAGCTGTGCCATGTGTAGGTGCCGCGGTTGTCGCAATCCTTTGGACAAACAGAATTCCGCGCTCTGGGGGACGGTCTCGAGGTTGCCGCCAACGAGTCCATCAAGTCGGCGAGCCACGAAAACGGTCAAGCTCGGACGTTCCACATTGAGGTCGACGAATGATAAACGCACTTCCTTTCGTGTATCTTCGACGTGCTGTTTCAAGAAACTGGTTGTGGCCGAGGTTTGTTTTTAGGTGGCTCGTAGCTGTTGTAGGTGACGGTTTAGGGGATACGAATGGTGCCGTGGATGTTACGTCTCCTCGAAGCCCATGTCGGAGAGAAGCTGGCATATGGCAGCTGGTTTCCTTTCTGTTGTGCGGGCTTTAAAAGATTGTTTTGTGTTGAAGTTTTCTAGGTTGAATAGAATATATGATTGAGGTAATAGTGCTTCCTTGAAACGGGGTATGAGCCTTAACTAGTATGGATGTGGATGGAATAACTATTGGTCTGTTAGTCCCCTGGGTTGATTGTTTTCGGTGACAAGATTGTGGTTCAAGGGTTGACATCGGCCTGTTGTAATATGTATTTTCTCTTCAAACTTTGTTTTTCTTCACTGGATGTCTAAAGGAATTTTTTTTACCTTTTGCATGCAGATCATATTGCAGCTTAATTGCTAGGTGTTGATCGTAGTTAACAATTTGTCACTTTATTATATCAATTTGGTTTAGCTAGCAGCCATAAAGACAGTGTGTTTCCCCAATTTTGTATTTACATACTGTGGAAAATGATGGTTATTTTAATATGTAAAGTCAAAAGACTGCTTACTCGAGGCTTGTTTTTCCTGTAGCATATTTAGGTAAAACAAACCTTCAGTTTTTAATGACCACAAGATTCAAGGGAACATAAGATTTTGTTTTCATTAATAAAAACAAAACTGGAAACAGGCAGGCACCTATCCCTCTTCAATGACATGAGTAGTGAGCTGGCTATTGCCACTGAATAATTCTGCTTCTTCTATGTCTGTTTGAATTTGCTTGTTCCTCGTTACAATTTTTCTAGAGCATGGTTTTCAGGATATTCTCTTTAACAAACTAAAGCTGACAGTTTGCTTCTTGGATTTCCAACATTTAACTTGAGCTCACTGCCACTACTAATACATCTAGCTTACTTCATGGTTGAAGAAGAGATGGCTGGGCTGTCAGCCCACGAATTGCAGTTCTATGTGTGTGTCACAAAGGAACAGAAAATTAGGTTCTCTAGCCCATGTTTGTTTGAGGTATACCATTTTGCCACCTTTTTGCTTTATCTAAGATGGTAAAAGTTGCACAAACATGCACAAAGCAAGGAAAGTGTCTACCGTAGGCATGATATTCGAGTGGCTTTGAGTCTATTTTTGCTCTTTTCTAACTGCTGTTCGACAACAGAATTGGTGTAATAAGGCAAGAACAGGGGGGAACATAATGGATAGAATGAAAAACAAAATGGAGACTGGATGTCTTTTTTTATTGTATCTTTTTTTATGATCTCTGGTTTTTGTATCCATTTCTTTTTTATGTCTGTTAACTTAAACAGAGAGGATGATAGTTCTCAGAGTTTTTGGAACATTTCATTTAAACTTTATCTGTGAGGAGATGTAGGTTATTTGAAAAAGGAGTATCAAAGCCAGGAATATATTGAAGTTTTAAGAAACCTAAAATAGGGAGCACATAAAAAAAAAAACTCAACAAAAAACTGCAAAAATTAATGCCTTCTTTTTTTTTTTAGGCATTGGTAGCAGTGTTTTTTGCTTCTTAGCCATTTGATTGGAGATGTTTTGAACAAAAAGTAAAGAATCCTAGCGATGTGCAGCCAAAGTAGACAGCATTATGGGAAAAGTTCTGGTCATTATTATATGCACCGTCGAGGGATATGGTTGTAGTAAATATAATTGTATCTGCATTCTTGCATGTTTAATTTGGTGGTGCTATTGAGAGAGACTAAATAGACATATAGCATGTGGGGTCCTTTTATGTCCCTAGAAAACAAGCCCCTGACATGCAAATAACTTTGATAATTCAAATAACCATGCTGAAATTTTTGCATGGCATTAATGGGGAATGTGTATAATAGGTTTTAACAGCTAATAAATGTGTAAATCTTGGTGGCACTTGTTCATGAGATAGACGAATACTCTTCATGTTTTTTTTATGTAAATAATGCGTCATTCTAGGAAGTGTTAAAAGCTCATTGATAGGCAATGAAGGAAAAGAAAAGAGTGTTTATAGTCCGAAACTTTCCATTGCTGAACCTCATGCTAATGAGGTGTTTCTGTCGAGAGTAAAATAATTGTGCGCATTTGCCAAAGTCAGGAAAGATTGATGTCCTAAGCACAATTGGAAAAACGGGGTCATACACAGCTGCTAACTTTCATCACTTGGTTTCTAAGAAGACTTTGCATGTTTCCAGTTGTGTTTGTTTTTTTTTTATCCCAACAACCTGTTTGTAATACTGTATGAAGCCTCTTCCAATATAATATATACAGGGTTTTGTTTTAAGCTTTACAGATTTGTTTAAAAAAAACGTGAAAGTTACACTTATGCGGTTTGTGCAGGTGAGTTATGCGGCCAGGGAGACATTATGGGGAGGCAAATCTTTGTGATAAGTCGGCTAATTAATTAAAACTTGTTAGTTAACTTTTTAATTAGTGAAAATAGACCTAGGTTCCAATTAGAAACTTGCTGAGCGTCATCGAACACCACTAAATCAACTCTTTTTAGAACGACTTGAAGCTCGTGGGAAACTCAGGGGCGCACCAAAGTTACCACTCGTGAAGCAGGCGCAAAACTGGCAGTGGCGGAGCGCGGATGATTAGGTCATTATTGCCTTCCGCCATTGCTAGCTTTGCGCCTGCTTCACGAGTGGTAACTTTGGCGCGCCCCCGAGTTTCCCACGAGCTCAAGTCGTTCTAAAAAGAGTCGATGTAGTGGTTTTCGATGACGCTCAGTAAGTTTATAATTGGAACCATGTCGGTTTTAACTAATTAAAAAGTTTACTAAGAAATTTTAATTAATTAGCCGACTTCTCGCAAAGATTAACCACCCACATAATGTCCCCCTGGCCGTATAACTCACCTGCACAAACCGCATAAGTGTAACTTTCACGCCTTTTTTTTTTAAACAAATCTGTAAAGTTAAAAAAAAAAACATCCTGTGTATGTTTATCTTGTCATTTTGTAAACAAGACAATTTTTTAATTAATTAAGATTTAAAGAAACCCAGCTTTGCTTCATAAATTCCCTTTTGAAAGAGAACTGTAATTTTGACCCCCTCAATTAATTTTTTTTAATTGTGTGGGTTAAAATTACAACTTTCTTAAACGGGAATTTATGAAGCAAAGTTGGGTTTCTTTACAGTTTAATTAACTAAAAAAGGTTTTGTTTACAAAATGACAAATAAATATTTGGTTGCCTGCAAAGATAATTTACAGAATATCACTATTTTGCAGCTAAAGGGGGTATGGGCCTTGTTACAAATGTGTGTATCTCAAAAGAAAAATTAATGAAAGCGGCATAGGAGACCACCTTCTGGTTTTCGCAGGGCTATCAACCTTGTATAAACTGACTTTTTGAATGCACGTCTGGGATGTAAATATGAAATAAAACTGGGTTTTTACTCGGAAATGAAAACCCTTAGATGCGCCTACTGCACTGCCATTTAGGAACCGACCGCTTTCTTGTTCCGATATGCCAAAGTTGCATAAAATATAATTGGTTTCTTTAGACTCCAGATGTAGTGGTTTCTCATTGTCAATATCTGGCCCAGTTTTTTCAAGCATCTGTTGTCACGTGCAAACTGGAATTGTTTCTAGGGTGGCTTTCTTCTTGCTGTTGTGTCATAAGCACATAAGCAGACATCTGGTCAGTCATTATTTTGAAAACTATGTTCACCATCATACATTTCTTTTTTTATATTTTTGCACCTACCAACTGTGAACAAACAAATGTCAGATTGACTAAGTTATATTTAGAGGAAAAAATGTGTTTATACAGGCTCATTCAGCTATATGTCTGAAAACTCGAGTTTCTGTGGTCGAGTTTTTATACAGCCAAATGCACATACCTGATTCGTTTGAATATTGGAACGTGCGAAGGAGATACCATTTATGTAAACAAACCGAGCAAAAATTAGGAGAAAAAAAAAGAACTTGAACGACATGGCTTGTGCGAGGATGTCACTAAAAATGCTTCTTTAGTGAGGGGGATATTTGGCAACTAAGTGCGAATAATGGTTTTGTGTAATTTATTCACTAGACGAATGACAATTGTTCTGCGAGGTTGGAGAAGCAATCTGGCGATGGCACATCTACTAACTGTATAGATATATCTTACAAAGTAACATCAGAGACTGTCATAACTCGACTACATATTTTTGCAGAAAGAGGATACTCATAGATATTAGGTAACTCCATTATATCCAATGTTCACCTCACATCTTTGACACTGGAACGGCTCTGGCTGGTTGGTCCTGCCAGAAAACATTATGTGGTTTACTTTTTTTTTTTTTTTAATAATTGTACAGTTTTACGTGTATATATTGAGGGCGTGGTTATTTCGTGGGTGTACCTGCTCGATTGATACCTGTTTATAGTGGCCACTATTTCTTGCTGAAAACGTGTGTTTTAAGATGGGTTTTGCGTGATGCTGGGTGACTTGGAGTATAGATAGCTGTTGTTATTCTCGAATACAAAAGTAGGCATCTTCAAGAGTCGAACGTGAGGACGACATGCCTTCTCATTTGTGTGGTTCAATTTTACACTCAGGTGCCGAGGATATTTCGATGTACTTAAACGGCACTGGATGACGCTGACTCGAGAAATAGACTGATTGTAATAAGGTGTATGAACTTTGCCAATATAGTTTGTTTTTCTTGTTTTTTCATCAATATTTTTAGATGTTTTATAGTCACTGACGGCTAAAGAGACGCAGGGTGTGGCGAGTCCGGGGCATCTCATTATCGGCCTGCAGCCAATGAGACGGCAGCATTAGCCGATAAGAGCTCCCAAGAACCAATCAAGAAACGCGAAGATAATAAGCCCCGCCCCGCATTTCTTTAGGTGTCGGTGGCTGTAGAGGTTTCAAATTCAAGTCTTCCTTGTGGCTTTTTTGTTGCCGCGAGTCCTCGCGTTGCTGCGAGTCCTCACATATTGATTGATTTTCGGTTGAATATTTTGAACGCTATTTGGTGCATTATAAATTTTGACGTTGGATATTTGAGCAGATTTTTCATTGTTCCGCACAACACCATTCATTCATCCGAGTCTCACTCAAATAAAACGTTTATATAAAAACACTGAATGCCTGTTGTTTCAATAACATTTTTTTTATACATATTCTTATTTTGCGACATTTTTTTTAAATTTATTTCCTGGTTTCGTGAACGTTCAATTTAGTTTTGACTTGGTTTAACTGTAACAGTTACTTTGCACCAGAAAAAAACAAAAAAGAACATGGTTTGGATTTGATTTGCTGCAGCGAGCAAGGCTGCAACCTGTGTCTGGCAACACTGAAAACTGCCACTCGCCGCGTCTATGAACTTTTGGGACCTGGAAGTAACTAGGATATTTTCGCGCACTTAAAGTAAGTAGGGAGTATTTCTTCGTAGACTGTTCGTAAACGTAGAGTGTTTGGTGAAATCTGTACGTTCCAACAAAGAGATAGATCTGTTGTAGTACGCCCAAATCAATTTCGAAGAGCGCGTAGCGCTAGGTTAGCGCGCTCGAACATTGATATTTAGACGTGGTAACATCTTGTACTCACTAAATGTAATTGTTTCAGTTTTTTTCTTCTTTTTCTTGCAGTTGAGTAGGGGTGTTGTACGCGTTCAGTAAATTAAATCCCGTTGGTTTGGGAAAAGTTTAGCGCCAGAAGTTGGGCAAAACCGTGTTTTGACACTTGGTTTCGGTTTCTATGACGACGTCACGTACTACCAGCGTTGCCAGCGAACGCGAGTATGTGTTCCAAACACGGCGGCTTTTTAAACGCGGGTGCAAGCGGCATCGAGTTGTGTGTACGTACGAGGTGTATGAAATATGAGGATGTATGGATATGGGATATGAGGTTCGTAGCCAACGCTACGATTGGCTACATCATGACGTAGACTAAACCCAAAACCAAACGTGCCAAAATAAAATAAAAAATTCTAGAAGGGACAAAAAATATTGGCACTTCCATTTTTTCTTTGCTTCTTTCATTTTTGCTTTTTTTAATTTTTTATTCCAGGTGTCGGGTTAATTTGCATCATAAACTTTAACCCTTTTGCCTTGCATTCTTTTTTTGTTTTAATGAGAGCATGACGCTGTGTACGTGAGGCATTTCGGTTATCAGCCTAACGTTGCAATACTTCTCATAGTTTGAGTAGATTGTGTCGCAAGTCCCATGTAACGTGTATTCCTTGGCATTTCAGTGTCTAAGCCCGATAAGAAGTACTGTTTTCTGGCTGAATGGAAGGACGCCAGCACAGACTACTGTTCGCCATTTCATTCTAAACTTCTTCACGAAGGACTCGACCGTTGAAATGGTCAGTTGGACAGTTTTCTTGGCAAAAACACATCCACGCCCTAAAAGAGTGTGGTGTCAATAGAATTTAAAGGAAGCTGAAAAAGTTCTTGAAAAAAAAATCGAGTTAGAGGTGAATTCTAGAGTATTTTGATCCCGTAATTCTAAATATCACGTTCGTTTTACCCAAAGATGTAACTAAACGCGAGAAAATAGGAAAAACCTCCGACCAGCCGTTACGTCATACCCAGATCTTTCGGCCGCCAAGCGTGTGTCACTCGTGTGGGCAGCGCGTGCAATTAAAGCTTACGAGGTATATTCCCTCGCACTGACACCAGTCGTGACGCCTTCTTGTGAGCTTTCTTGAAAATAGCGAGAGTGCGCGTGCATATAGCTCTGATAGGCGCTAAAGATGCGCGAGAGCGGAGATTCTGAAAACTCTGGGTGTGACGTCACGCTCCGGGAAGGAGGGGCTTCGGCGATAACTTTGAAAATGATTTTGCGCAGCCTGCCGCGCACCAGATTGAACAACAGTCTCGACATCCGTGATTGCGGAGTCCAAATGAAGACGATTTAGGCGTTTTTCCTCAAACACAGAACCGCTTCAGTTTTCCTTTGAACTAATTGTCTTCGTCACTCTGTTATATCTTGGACTGATCTGTCTCGTATTTCTATCCCCAGTACGACATCAAGACACGACGAATATTCCTTCGGCGGACGGAGTGCGAAGATTGCTCCTTGGCCGATTTTTACGTGGGCAGCGTCGTCCCTATATTGTCGAGGCATTTAAAGATCACTGGTTATGCCGACGCACAGACGGAAACATTTCTTTCACCCCAGCATGAACGGTATGTCGGTTCCGTCCGTCGAACTTTTGCCGCATGAAAAACGAGACCTGCCTCCGGAATGTCTTGGAGGAACAAACTGCGCCCGTGAGAAGATTACAAATACGAATGTGCTAGCGGTGGCAATTCGCTTCCCTCGTGCCAGCTTATTTGGATTCGGCATTGTTTATACAAACCTATACATAGTTGGACTACACTGAGCAGTGTTGGACAGACCTCCGTTAATTAACCGTAAATCGTTTATGCATTTTCATAAACTTATCGCTCCAAACCCCGCTCTGAAAGATAAGCTGCTGCTTCGTCCTCCGTTGATTTCCCCTCGCATTGACCATCAATTACAAGTCGGAATTCATCCCTGTCGCACCAATGCCCGTGTCGACACCGTCATTCCTGTAGATCATCCGAATGGAAGCATAGCCCTCACCATTCGGTGCCTATGAGTAGTTTAGAATTGCAATTACCGGTCTTTTCCACAGCGAGGCCTGCTTAAGGGCGGGTTTCCCCACGGTCCTGTCCCACGCAGAAAGGTTAGATCGCCGGAGCTCTGGACACCTACGTTGCCGTCTATGAGCGACGGCGGCAAGCTACTGCATCTGGTTACCACCGTCGCTCATATGATGGCCGTGTCTGCTTCCGCCTGGCTTGTCCAACCTTGCATGCGACCGTGCATTACTTTCCATTGTACACCTCTTCTGGTCTTCCTCCTTCACTCAGGTGGAAAGGCTGAAAGTTTTTTTGTTAATCCTTGGTCGCCCATGTACCGTAGCTCATTTACTTGTACTAGACTCGCTTATATCTCATTCATTTGTTTTTGAGCCTCCTATGTATAATGCATCCGGGTCCTGAAGGTAGGGAAATGAATAACGCCAGGTTCTATACACCAGCACAATGTTTCCAGGCAAGAGCCGCTTGCCTGCGCACAGGTGAGCAGCGCACTAGCGCTGTAAAACCACATTTAAGGAGGACGGAAGCCGAATGTTGTGCTGCATGCAGTTACCGGATAGCAGCAGCCACCCGCTGGCGTGACAAAGGTGCAGCCGGCTGGACAGTCTCTACTTGCGTCTTCAAGCTGCAGTGAACGCAGCGTCGCCGCGAGCTGGTGGGATCGACTGTGCATGCGACAGGCAGTACCTCAATCATCAGCAGAGAAGAGTCAGCGATTCCAGCGGAAATCGACGCCGCGACGGCTGAACGCCGCGAAGCTGGCAGTGGAGGCCGTTTATGGGCGTCTACCGCGCGCTGCTGCAGACCTCGACTCGGCGCAGCAGGAAACCAACATCAGCCCCAGTGTGCTGCGCACTAGGTCGTTCCCATGCACTGACCAGTGAAGAAGCGTTTCACCGCCGTAACCCTGCGCGTATGGCGTAGCACCGATTTACGCTGCAGCGGTCGCAAGACATTTGTGGTGGCCCGGTGTTGAACGGCCTTGAAAACGAGCCTTTCGTCCGCCGTTTCGCCCTTACCAGCGCGTCTCCTCATAGATTCACTGGAGCTCGCATGACTTGTTCTCGATGCTTCTGGAAAATGGTCCTGACGGC
This sequence comes from Ixodes ricinus, assembly GCA_037355805.1. NCBI lineage: Eukaryota > Metazoa > Arthropoda > Arachnida > Ixodida > Ixodidae > Ixodes > Ixodes ricinus. The sequence goes on from JAZHYW010057694.1 coordinate 141,148, forward strand.
GCTGCAGTGTCGGTCTGCGTCTGGACTTGTCCTGACACCGAAACTGAAACGAGCTGGTTTGAATTGTCCCATATATCGTGAGTTCTTCTCTTAGTGCGTGCAGCCAAGAAAGTTGCTGAACTGGTTTGATGTGTTCCAAAACGGTAGAAATGGATGGTCGAAAAACGTAACGAAATGGTGACCTAAAACATTGCAGCAGAAGGCTCCATTTTGTGATCACTACGCAATGAAATAACAAATGTGAACCTTGAAATTGCTCGAAAATCGGTGAAGATGGTTGCGATGCAATGCGATTTACCTGCAATGTGCATGTCGCAGATAGCTCCAAGACTCAGTACCGACAGAGCCCGGTGCGGCAACTCTATTCACTTTCATGCGTAAACGTGCCTCGCTTATTTTATGGATGTCGACTCGCAAGAAGGGTTCACGATTTACGTTCAGCTGCCTGTCTTTAGTACATACTGTGCGTTGATGGTAACTGAGAGTATGCCTCATAGTGTTCAGATTTTATAATTGAACGTTATGCGATATACATCATTCATACTGTACATTACTCGATTCGAAGTCGCCGGTCCCAGGATATGGGACCAAACTCGTCAACGCATCAAATGAACATTGTATCGAATTGAACCTGCTGAGAACAATTTCCTCTATGCTCCTAAACTCCGAGTGAAGATCTTGTTTCCCGCCTGGCGTACAATTTGCTGCCGTAAGGAAAGTGAAGAAATACATCGACATCTAAACTAATATTTGTCGCAAGCGCATGAGCGTAAAACGCACCAAAGTTATTGTGCATCTAAAAACCACTCGGACGCGTGGCAATTTTGTCAAGTAACAGGCTCAAACCATAGCCTGTAGCTTGTTCTTTCTTAGCGTAGATATATAAAATGTACAAACACTAATTGACTGTTCTTTTTGTGACTTTTTGCGGTTATGCGATGTTTATGCGATGACTTCACCAAGGGGACTGTGCTTCTCGTGAAACCCACGAGCTCTGTCTTCGCCTCGGAGATATTTGGTCTCGTCCTCGAAGCTTTCACTCAACGCCACTGCGTGCAAAGCTATTTCATGTATGACGCTCACCGCCGACGATCTCGACGCCTACCGGGCTCTGCGGAAGTTGACGGCGACAAAGCGTAAGCACGCGTTCTCTTTGTAGGCTACGGATCAGATTGCTCTGGGTGTCTCTTCCGGCGCTCCGGCCAATATCACCGACGATGACAAGGCCTGCATCATGACGTCATCGTTAGTTGATCTCCGTCCTGCCCCAAGACGGCGCAAAGCGGCGGAGGTCTTAGCGCCGGGGCGCCGCGCGTTAGCGTCGAGCTCGTCGTTGCGAGGCGCTGACGCAAGCTTGGCGGCGCTCCGCCCCACCAACCGGGCACGACCTGGCGGCTGAATTGCGAGAGCAGCACAAGGGGGCATAGATGCACGCCGTTGAGGCTGGGCGAATAGTGGAACCTATGCGCCCGCGGCTCCATGAGGCTCTCGCTGTGGCAGGGGGCCAGCAGGGAACGAGCGCGTGGCTTCGTGCCATTGATGGTGCTGCACCGCAGTATAACCTCTGAAAGGACGCGTCTGCGGGAAGAAAGCGCGCGGCCTCCGCTGTGCAGCCTCGTTCGGGCCTCGACCCGGGTACCCAGTCCTCAAAACGTCCAAAAATCGCGCGCCCTGCTTTGCCGTCAGCCCGCTCTGCGCGAGCATTGCACTGGCGGTGTACACGTCATATTCTGGAACGTCACCGCGTATGTTTCAGCCTGGAAAGTGGGTTCCTGAAGCGAAACTTCGGTCTGTCTGCAACTTCTCGGCGAGCGATCTCTTGTCGCGGCTCAAGACTGCGCTCGACCGTTTCCCTCGATCCTCTCGGAGGACAAAGGCGAGTAGTACATTACTGCGAGCGGGATCATACGGTTCTCTTTTAGAGCGCAGCTCTTAGGCGCCCGTATGCCGGGTTTCGCGGTGTCGATCTGCTCGGCGTATGCCGCGCTCATACCTACCTGGCAAACCGACGTCACGTGCGGAGGAGCAGAAGGCAGATACAGGCGAGGCGGCGGCCAGGTGGGCGGAATATGAGGAGGGAGTGAGGAGATGGGTACGTGGAAGAGGAGGATGGGCATAGCCTCCCCTCCGTACCCTCCTCCTCTCAAGAGCTGCGCTTTAATTTCTGTTTTTACAGAAATTTGTAAACGTCTTTCACTCTTTCTTATTTAGCTTAGTTCTGTCTAGATTCTAAGCACAATTCTGATTAGCTATGCGCCCATATAGGTTACACCCGGTGCTCGACGAGAAAATAGACCCCGTGAGATTTTTCTTCTCAGGAAGTCGACAGGCCTTGCCATACAACAGTCATTGATTAGGCAACAGCGCACCCGATAAAACACTGAATCGCTAGTTCGATGAATGATGTGGACACTCTTTTCAAAACCCCATGGCAAAACGTTGGCTGTCGCCATTCCCTTGGGCACGAAGCGTCTGATTGGGCCCGAGTCCTCGCCGAACGATGACGTCACACTCGTGTCCAATACGCGCTCACAGTGCCTGATCAAGCAATGGCGGACTCGGTTAATTGGAACAGCAGCTATTAGATGGACACGTACTTTCGAAGAGGGTCTATTAATTGTAGCTGCTTAACGTGAGGTTCATGTACATGCGCGCAGCAATTACAACACCAATTTCTTCGTTCCACGCAGATGTCGTGAGCTGTCATTGCTGGGTGTCCCAAGACGAAGCCTCGGCTGAGAAGGTATAAGTGACCGCGTTGTTCCGACTGCGCTGTCTTCTCTTGCAAAAGTTTGTGGCGTCCCTATTTGGATCATGTCGTCAACATCAACCTTATTATCGTAACCTGTCGTGATCTCTCATCATCACTATCATCGTTGTAGTCATTCCCGCCATGAAAACTCAACTGCCTAAGATTATCTTTTTCTGTTATTCATTACGATCTACTCTGGATGACTCAGGGCCAGCTATAACCACCCTAACTGCTGACAGCCTAAGAGAACAGACCTTATTATCATCCCGAGCACGTTATTATCTCAAATGAGCATTAACCGATGAGAATTTCCAAGAACAAATCACAAGGAAGAAACGTGCACATCATGCCTCTGCGTTTCTCAAACTGACAGTGCTAGCAAGGCACATCGTTTGTTGTTGATACGCTCTTTACAATGTTTCTTCTTCGTGATTTCACAACACCTAAATTAAACGCCTGTTAAAAGAAACCATGGCGTTGAGTGCTTTGTTTGGTTATGCATTTGCATTGATGCTCTCTGTTACAACTCGAGTTCACGCGATATTACAGGAAGCTAGGCTGTTTTTCGGCGCGCACGGAGACCGCATGTAGTTCGACGGCAGTCTTCGACGGACACCACGTGTTGCGTGATCAAGCCTCATGTCTTCAGAGACGGTTCGTACGCTGATGGAGTGACTCGATTGCAGCGCCATTTGGCGCCAAACTGCGCCAAATTGCTTACCCTGCTACATCCTGCTACTTTTTACCAAAATCGGAGGAATTTGCGCCAACATTGTGCCAAACATTAATTTCACTTTAATAATACTGGAAATGTAATAGCTCCGGCCTCGCTACCTGGCCGGATCGTTACGATAGGCTTGTCCGAGTATTGGACCTTTCGATTATCGCCTCAAATAACGTACTATTCGTATTGGTTTCGTGTCAAGCACTGACAGTATATACTCAGTTAACAATAATTCTCATGTTCGTGCATGGTCTGTTCTGGCGGGTTATGTAGTTTCGTTGAGTGCGCTTCTCACCGCGCACTGGTGTACTGCAGTGAAGAGACAACCGCAATGTAGGCATCACGCTTTTACGTGCTTTGCCGCAGTGCACCCTCGTAGCTAGGGGAAAAGCACTCCTCCAGAGCGAAACATCCTAACAATATTCTTTTTTTTTCTTTTAATTTGAGATTTAGCAAAGACATTTTGGCAAGAGTATTTGTATGAACTCTTCCATAGCTTTATTCTTTATGCCAACTCTTATTACCACTTATAGGGGGGAGTAAATTTGAACTAAATTAGCAGGAGCAGTGGATGGAAGTGAATTTGTTTGAAGAAAGTCTAATGAATCGTTCACATGGCAATTTTTCTGATGAATTTCTTACGTATACAATGTAATTGTCGTTCATAATCAAATGACGAAAGCTTTTTTATTATTATTTCCATTAAGAATTGCAGTTTTATTACAATCTCTAGGAACTTGAAGGAAACAACTTTACGTGCTCAACATTATTGTATTCCAACATAAGTTTAGTGCGATTACTGTACTAGGAAATAGCTATTTACAGCTAGTTCGATGCTGTTCTTCACCTGTCATCTTCTTGTCATCGTTTTTGGTGCCTTCTACACGCAACTAGAACAGCGAGTTCCGTGCTTGAGGAAATCGCTTCTGCTGTAGCAGTCGATACTAACAAAAGGTTGCACATAAGTGAGAAGGCAAAGTAGGTATTGCCTTTTAGTTGTTTTACGTGACTCTTATACACAATATTTGTAGTGGTATGAATAATAAATGAAATGTGCGTTTATGCTCCAAAAGTTATTTTTGCTGCTCCAGACTTGACTTTTGGCTGCTTCTCCAAAGTGACCTCAGACCAATCACATCACTGCTAATGTTTCCATCTCACGGCATGAACTTCGTTAACCTATTGATGTTCAATATTAGGTTGCAGAAATCGTTTACTTAGAAGCCAAATAGACTATTAAAACAAGAGAATAATGTAGTGCATGATAGATATTTGTTTGTTCTATCGTCAATTTCAAGAGCCTGTATATTTGACGCTTAGCAATGCGAAGCAGGAAAGTCGGGAAATGATACAACAGCAGAAAATGATTAATTTTAGCCTACGTAACTTGGTAAACGTGTGAAACATTATTCAATTCGCACATATTCATGATTCACGGGGGATACCCGAATTCTCGCGTTTTAATCATCCATAGAACACGGGACCTTTAGTGACAAAAGGCGACCCCGGCGCGTGTATTAAAGCGCAAAAATATGAACACGAAAATAAAGAACGATCCGCTGCTGCGCGCCTTTAAATGCGAGTAACCCACAGTCGCCCAAGTGTCCATCTTTTCATGAACATCTTTATTTGCAGGTACCGTTCACAAGGTGCTGAGTAAAATCCTCAAGTCGGGCTTTGAGATAACAGCGCTCCAAATGGTATGAAGCAGATTCCACTTCCTCGCCATTCCCGATGCTTGCGTGACTAGCAGATTGTCTCGTGCGACTTAGAAACTGTTCACGACGCTAATGCAAGGCTGCAGGTGAGCCGGTTAAGAACAGGCATTTTCAAATTCTGGAGAGTATAGGAAACAGGACAGGACAGCACGAATTCGTGTTGTGCTGTCTTTCTGTTCTTTCAGTCTCAGAGATTAGAAAAAAGGATCGACGCTCATGTTTTTGTATTGTAATTAATGAGTATGCCAGTGCGAGGGTGTTTTTTTGTTTTTGCACTCAACCGTGCGCAATGGGCTGAACAAACAGACTAAGATGAGAAACGTAGACTCGATGAGGCGTACACATAAATTGGACTACATCGTTCGAAATTGTTTGCCCAACACTGAGTCGAAAGGGACAGAGGTGCGTTCCTGTCTGTAAAGCTTTCACCACACTTCACGACAGACAGCATCTGCAAAGTTTTGCGCGCCCCTGGGTTCAAGCTCACTTCGCTATTGCATGAAATGAGCAGCCAATGAACAACAACTTTATTTTCTTTCTACGAATCGTTTTTGCATGGTGGGATTGGGTCACAGGTTGGCTATTATGAATGTTTCGCTTTGACGATTGCGGAAGGAGAAATAAAGACTATTCGGCAACAAGAGCCTTTAAAGGCGATAACATCCACCTGGGTAAGTTCGTAACGGATAAGCTAATCTAAGTGTGGCGTCTCGGTTGCAGTTATATCTGGACGGTGCCATGGCCGATGAATTCCTCCAGGTCTACAAGGGAATTGTTGCGGACTATAAGGTCAGTCCGTAAAACGAAAAAAAAAACTTTAAAAATTAAGGAAATAAATCATCTACTATCAACGTGTTTCTTTTTTGTTGTCTTGCCGAAGCCGAGGGATCTTACCAATGTTTCGTGTTCCTGCATTTGACGCAGATTGCTCAAGGTCAGATTTGTCTACTTTGGTATTTTTTACAACAGGTCTTTGCTGTAATATTTTGTGGTTATTTATTGAAACACCGTGACCCCGGAAGTGTATTTTACAAGCGAGGCCCGGGAGAGGAGTCGATATATATATATTATAATATATATATATATATATATATATATATATATATATATATATATATATATATATATATATATATATTATAATATCACGCTGCACATATTTGGTGGTTTAATGGGTAACTCTACATCGAAACCCCTTTCTGGAAACAGATCATTACCTCTCGGAAAGGACTGCTCTAGAAATATTGATGAGTCGCCTGAAACTACGTCTCCCATTCACTCATCTCGGACCCGGTGTCAGTGAACGACGAAGAACACGTTGACTTGTACTCGTCCACCATGGCTGAGCACTCCTGAGCTCTTACTTTAGCTTCCCTTCTGAAGGAGAAACTAGGAAGCTTAATTCCCTGAGAAACATTACGGGGGGGGGGGGGGGGTCAGATTTCCCGCTGTCCCCTTCGCTTCCGGGATTGAGAACTGCATACTGCAAAAAACTGCTTAATGAAACCACCAGAATGTGCCAGAAACTGTCTGACAGCTCGAGCCCGGAGCTTTTTGCTTCTTCATTGTCCAGTTTCCTCGATAATTTGGTAAGGCCTTCTGAGTTACGAGGCTCTACACTCGAATGTCCGACCAGAACGCCGCACGATGAGTCCGGAGTCTGGCTTCGGCGCAATACAGATCAGGTGTGCAACGAAGCCCGCCGAACGTAACGTAGGAGTCTGCGCTCGTCACATCCACAACTAGTAAAGCTTAAAACTGCGTTTTTTTTGTTTTTTTACATATATACTTTTGTGTTGTGTGTGTGGTGACCGCCCTGTTGATTTATTTTGTGGCTGGATTGGGTAACAATATCGCACCACTGTGCCTGCCGAATGACGCCAGTAACCTCAAGGGGTTTATGCTGCTAGAGCTGAAAGCGGACGCACTCAGAAATAAAAGGCAAAGAAAAGCACAGCAACACAGGATCGCTTGGTCACGGCAGCCAGGAAGTCGGCGGGCTCCCGCGCCTGCAGCAGTGGGGGAGTGTGATGTCACCACCGCAGTGCCGCGTGCGATAACAAGACGCGGCGCGCTGCTTGTGGCAATGCGCTGCGTGTTGGAATGCTTTCTGAATTCGCCAGCACGTAAGCAGTCTCCAGCCGCTTCGGCGTGTTTTTTTTTTGTTGTTGTAGTTACGCCCAAACTATTCTGCTTTATTCATTGCCGCCCAACTCAACGACGTCATATTTCGTATGAAATGGCAAGAGTGCGAGAGGAGACAGACGCACATGTCAACCGTTACACAAAAAAGGTCTATAGCTGGAGGCTTGAGAACAGCTGAAGGCTATAGGCGCGAGGGCTGCGATTGCGCCAGTGCATGCGGTGCAAGCCGCAGCGGATGCTCCATTCGTGTCGGAACTAGCACCCCAATTCAGCCCCGACAGTGGGGATCGACACTCGCCGGACCAATCATCCGGCTGCTCTTCCATCACCCGACCCCGCTCCATGCTCGTAACTACGGGCGGGAGCGCGATCGCGGCTAAACGATGGACACATGATTGGTACAACGAATCCGCCGCACTGTCAGCTGACTCAATGCCTGAGCTCGTTTGAGCGATGTTTAGGTTGACGAGTTGGAAGCCGGGGACTTCCGATCGTCCCAGTCGGTTGTAGAAGCGTCACATGTCGTGCCTCTGCCCAGTATTCGCCCGAGTTTCGATCCCGGATAACCCCGAAATTAAACTGGGCTCATATTTCACCTCTGACTAAATCGCTCGAGTGATTTCCCGGGCTGTCGGATCAAAATCCGTGCGCCCATTGAGCGCGAATTGAGATAACTGTTTCACACGCCCTATCAGAGCGATTAATTTCTTCCTGCCCTCGGGTGAATAGGCTGCCCAGTTCGTCGACCTCAACGAATCCATTCACTCTTGTTACGAACGCCTCAACTATAGTCGCTCTAAGAAACGGGCCATGGGCGGGGCATATATTGTTCCGTGATTCTTACGGGCCGATGCTGCAACCTCATTGGTTGCGGAGGTTGCTGTAGTGGCTCCCACTGCCCGCGTTCCAGAGT
>JAZHYW010057695.1:0-23304 GCA_037355805.1 Ixodes ricinus
TCCGGTCCATACTTTCGATTTTGGGATTATACTGTCTTGCGTGCCGTCAGTGTCCCCCAGAATTTCAAGGTGCAATGTTTTTCTCGTTATGTGCATAGTTTTAAAAATATCGACGCCTCAAAGTTTTGTTAGGGCGCGGCCAACAAAACCGAAACTAGCCGCTCAAGGCCCCGGCAACACTGGAAATCAGCCGCAATGTGATAGTGACGTCAGGATCGTTCCGTTCAGAAGTACGCAGGCCGAGTGGCACCTACCTCTGTTGCGCTAGCCGTCTAAAGATAGAGGTAAGCTGATTTTGTTTTAATTCTGTATACGTGGTAGTTATCCAGCATATGTAGCAAGAGTTGGTGCGTATACCCAAAAGCTAGCAACTGGAAAACGAGGTGAACTCGCTCGGTGTCGCACGGGCGGCTGCCTCGCAGGGTGCGGTCTTCCGTGCTCGCCGCTTGGCCTAAATTGTCATCGGGGCTCCGTGGATGGGCACCGCTGTTCTGCCGCCGCGCTGCCAGTGACGTACACTACTGGAGGCCCCTCGCCGCGCTGCGGGTCAGTCCCAGACACGAAGCTTGAGGCTCTCCGGCTCGGGCCACGGCAGCCCGACACTGCGTGCACTGGGCTGCTACACGCCTGTTTTTCGTTCGTTTTTTCTTCGGGCGCGTAACAGCCGGGGTCCAAAGTCCACTCGGTTTAGACAGCGTCCACTCACACCTTCTCCAAATTCCGGTTCGTTGGAACTTGCGAAAAAGCACATCCGTGTTGAGCAGCGGGTTGCTTGAGCAGCCCACAGCGCTAAGTAGCCGTTCTCGGCATCTTTTGAGGAACAGCTGGGCAATCTTGGGCGCACCGAGTTGCTCGCTAAGGCGAGTGCTTGGAGTCCTCACAAGCAAATAAACAAAAGGCTATACCGAAGCTACACGGGCTAGAGATAAAAGCAACGGCTGAAACGCCAATCACGATGCCGAAGTAACGGTGGTAGCGGCTCAAAGGAGCGCACTCCGAGCAACGCGCGGACCGGAGCAAAAAAAAGATAATGATACTGACGTCATGGCCCAATGTTGCTTTAGCGATCGGCAACCCGCTGGCCGCCCGCTAAGGAACAGCGGCTCGCGGCGGGTCGCATTTTTATTATTGGCATTAGTTGAGAAATGTGGCGTCCCATGGACGTAATATTTTGGCTGGGGTCGTATTTTGTGTCACTACAGCGATACCAGCAATTTGTTTCATTTTGAGTTTTGGCCGGAGTTGCCCTTTAAGGGAAGATACATGTCTCGAACACACTACCGTAAAATCCCGTAAGGACGCCCACCGAAAATGAAGAGATAAATGGTGAAAAACATGGGGTGGGCTATCTTTGGGAATGCTACAGCAAAACTTAATCAAAAATTAATGATAAGCACCGGGGCACCCGCTACAAACCACGTGACGCGGAAACTGATACCGCAGATCGCGGACACGGCAAATTCGCGTTCCACGATGCGATAAACACGCGGATATTCAGTACAAACCCTGTGCACAGGAAAGGATACCGCAAGTGGCCGACGCAGCAGATTCGCCGTTTCACGGTGCGAAGGACTCGCGGAAACCCGCCGAGAACTCGCATCTCACGAGAACGGATACCGCAGATCGCAGACGTAGCAGATTCAAGTTTCATGGTGCAATAAAGACGCGGGAACCCGCTACAATCTTGAATGTCACGGAAACCGATATCGCGCGCGCAGATCGCGGGACAAAACACGGGAATATGCTAAAAACTCGCATGTCGCAAACAAATACCGCAGATAGCGGACGCAACAGAATCGCATTTCACGATGCAATATACACGCGGTAACAACTCCCGCGGACGAAAACACGAGAATCCGCTACGAACTCGGGAACGGATACCGCGAATCGCGAACGCAGCAGATTCGCATTTCACGATGCAATATACACGCGGGAACAACTAGCGCGTTACGCGAGCCGATATCGCGCGCAGTTCGAAGACAAAAACGCGGGAACCCGCTATGAACTCGCTTCTCGGACATACCGGTACCGCCGATCGCGGCGTTGATGCCGCGTTTCCTCGTCGGACATCGCTTGACGTCCAACGAGAATCGGGGTGATGGGCGATGTTTCGGAATTTTATGTTACAGACATTTAGCCAGAAAACGGGATGGGCGATCTCTCGGGGAGGGCGCCCTTATGGGATTTACGGTCATGCATATTTTCTTAAAAACTTGGCACAGCATACGAGCAATGTGCAAAACTTCTTTTTTCGTTGAGGTGACAGCGAGAGTAGGATTTAACTTCGATGTAATTATTATGTAAATGGCGTAAACTAAACGTGCCTGTAGCCATTTTCTCTGTCATTTATTCGAGAAATCAATGATATACAATATCTTAACAACATTAAGCTCCAGTTCGATAGCTGAGTAGCATTCAGATATGAAAAAGATCAAAAAGGGGACACGAGCACCTTTGTCTAACCCCGTCATGCCCGATAGGAGAGAGAGGTGACATGGAACATATATGTACAGATATGGCTTATGTATATGTGGCACAAACGATATTGGCACACTTAAAAAAGCCCGCAGCGTCTAGTTTCCTACACAACACTCCGCGAGACAATCACTGCTATTCACAGAGGCCGCTCAATCAATGACGATGCCAAACATTTGGTTAGACCCAAAAATGCAATATGCGCTGCGACATTAAGGAGTGCGAACCGTGACACTTGCATTGCTTAATGTCACAGTGCAGACTGCATTTCTTGGTATAAACGTACGTTCCACGCCATCATTCACTGAGCGGACTTCGCAGGTTGCAACGATTGACTCTCGGAGTGTTGAGCGGGAAACAACACGCGCAGCCTTTTGATGCATTTTGTGTTTGCAGAACTGTTGATGTATGTTTAATAAAAATAATTGTTCCCCTTGGTCCTGTATTCAGTGCTGCAACTAATATGTCAATAGCTTACGGTGCATAAACGTAACAAATTGTTTTTGTTTTAGGGATTCCTTGATACTTACAAATCTGAAGACGCTGAGAGCGTTCACCATTATGTCTTGCTCATGAAAGTAGAGAGAACTAAAGTGGCCCTGATTGTCGACTTGATCCAAGACCGCATGATACGGAAGTTTCAGTCTCGCCAAGAATTGATCCTCAGCAAGGCTGTGGAGTCCGCACAGTTTTTCAGGAATTCCCGGCAGTGATGATTCCCGGAATGGTAATTCAATAGTCTCCTTTATATTTTGTCTTAAAGATTCGACATTTTTTACGGGTCATTAGGACTTCAAAAGTTTCTTACTACCCGATTTATCGCCTGTGAATGAGTTAAAAGGACACTGACACCCCCCCCCCATCAAATTTTTTTTTTTAATTTTTTGCCAGGCGATTTTTTATAATGTCTGAAGACTACCCAATCAATATTTTTCTACAGTGTCACATATATCTTTAATAAAGTAAAAAAACGCAACTGCTCGAAACCGAAACTGGACTGGGAAGGAAAAAGAAATATAGAGGAGGAGAGAGGCAGCGCAAGTCACGTGGCTGATACTTTTTTCCCCCAATCAACGTATTTGCAGCTTTTTGGAAGCCACGAAAAATGGGTATCATATTTTTTCTATTTTTAATATTGTGTGTGCCTTCGATGTTCCACGACTTCGATTATATTTGGTGGTTATGTCTAAACCTTAGAAAACGGCACGTGACCACGGAGAAGAGAGTGAGCGCGACTCAAACCGGCCAGTTCTGGATCGGCGGTTTTCGTGCAGAAAAGAAACTAATTTTGAGCCGCAAATTGTTTTCTGGGTAGTTGGACTATCATGCGTCATGTACAAATAAAAACCTTGGCGAACATAAATACCCTGTCAGTGTCCCTTAAGGAGTTTTGATATGTGTGAATAATATAAGGAGTTTTGATATGTGTTACTTTAACCTCGTAATAGGGCTAAGCAATTAATCAATTAATGTTCCAATTAATTAAATATTGTTTTAGTCACAATCAAATGAGTTTAATGGACATATTGGTTGAATTTAGAGTTACAAAATGTTGTATAAACAAAAAAGTGAGAATACTACACTCTTACGGTAATTCTTTTTGTATGTTTATAACACAATTGTCTCTCACAGCAGAATACAGCAAACAGAGAGACGAACCGGGAAAACCCGGTGCCGATTTCAATGTGCCATTCCTCTCCTACGTGCTAAAGTTTAAACTTTTTAAATATATAATGTGCATTCCCATTTTCTTTCTTTTTTTCTTTTTTTTTCTTCAGAGGAAGGTGGGTTGTACATTGCCACACCTATCGTTCTTCTTGGACTGCGTGAAGAAGGAGCAGTCTTCAACCGAGATGAAGATCGCCCAGGCTCAGGGCAGAACGATGCTGACAAATGTCTGAAGAAGAAACACGCGGACTGTAACGAGAGCATCAAATTCATCGTCGAAAACTACAGCTGCACTTGCCGCATGGACTGCCTAAGGGCGCTTGCGTGAAACCTTGTCTTTTAATTATGTTCAATAAAATTAAGTCTTCTGTATTCCGAACATGTGTTTCACAACGTCCTGATACAAACATTTCAAGCTCCTATGCATAAAGCACTAAACAAACGATTTCGCCCTTTCTCCTGGAATACATGCAATTGTATGCATGTTGGTCCAAGTCAGAATGTACATAATTGCATATATTGCAGGAAGAAGGGTCAACATACAATGAACAATAGCCTCATACTGTTGTTACTGTAGTTCAGCAAACCTAGTCAGTTGCTTAATATTAAGGTTTAAAAATTACTACCAATCCCGCAACACTCGCTGTGACCAACCCTCCAGCGGACGAGTCATCCTATGGGGAATGTCCCACTGTGACGAACAGTCCTGTTACCAGTTGTCCTGTGACCAATCGGCATGTGATAAAGTGTCCTCATCCCAGTCAAGGAGAGGGGAAGGGCATGGTGCCACTTTTAATTCTTTCTTCTTCCTGCCGCTTTCCTTTCTTGACTCCCAACAGGCCTGCTCGTTTGCGGGGTTGGTTTTGTTGGCGGCGGCGGGCAACAGGGATTATGTTTCATCCTCGGGCACAGTTTGGTGCCGTTGACCTCGCAGATGGATGGGTGGGTGTGCTGACTTGCAAATGTTGCTGACTTGGCACGCGAGGGGCGCCGCCGGGATACCGGGTATCGCCGAGCTATCTTTGTTTTTCTCTTTTGCTCCCTAATCGAAGTGTTTCCGCTGGCTAGCACGCTTTTTGGAGGCAGCTGCTTTGCTCAGTCTGCCTTCTTTAGTCGCTGTCATTTTTTGTGCATTGGCGATAATTGTTGTTTCCAGAACTCTTTGGGAAAAATTGATTTGCAGGTCTGTTTGGCTGTTGGAAAAACATAATAGGTGTTGCCCTTTTCGGTCAATACCGGGTAGCTTTGTTTTCTGAGAAGATGGCTGACCCGAAAGGCGGGGTCGGCATGTTATCGGTGGAACTATATAAGAAGATTTTGTAACGAAGACAGTGGAGCCCCAGAGCTGGCCGGGTCACTGCTAGTGACATGTTTCCTCGCTGTTTGGTGAGCCTTGGGGTATTTTTTATGGCTCGAGTTTCTGTCTTGCTTATCAAGTTTGCTTCGATTCTGCAAATGCTGGTGGGAGCGTGAGCGTGGTGCGTGGTGACGACTCCTCTCCGAACGTCGGGCGACCAGTTTGAACAGTGGTCGACCCCCCTTTCTCACCCAGGACTCCAGGCTTGTGGCAGCATTGGGACTACGACTCTACTGGCAAGTCACGACTCGCTTCTTTGACCGTTCGGCTTCAGCCTCTGGCACTGTGTGCGAGTGGAACTTTTTGAATGTTTCAGAGCAGTGCTAATTTCTGTCACTGTTGGGTTTTGGAGGTGTGGTGTGGCGGTAGCGTTTCGCGTCAATCGTTTGGCTTTCTTTGTTTGGTCACGTTAGTTTGCCAACTCCCATTTTTTTTTCTTTGGTTCTTGGTATTGCTTTATGCGTGTCAAGTCTTCATGTGCACTAGCTCCCATGAAATCCGTAGCTTCGCACTCAGAGTGCGTTTCTGTTAGTGTTGCCATGCACGGCTGAGTTTAATCCAGTATTTAGTTGTGTTTGTTAATCTTTTATGTCCTCACCTCTCTGCATTCTTTTTTCACCTAGTTTGGCCCGATCACTCGTCACCCGGTCAAACCTAGCTCTTCTGTTCCTTTTAAATCCTTTTTCGTTTAACCTCAAAGTTGTTCAATACTTTTATTTATTTTTTTATTCCTACTCGGGGACACTGCAATACAATCAAACCGGATTATATTGAACCCAGTTAATCCAAACAATTTCTGAACAGACTAGTAGTTGCAATGAAAATGCATAGCCAAAAAATGTGGCTACATTGAACTAAAATTGCAGCGCCTCCCTATAGATCGAACTGCCAAAGTGCAGTTCTGCTCTGCAAGCTGGCTTTCCCCCAATGCGGAAAGCAATGTTGGGGAAAGCAAGCTCGCAGAGCAGCTAACTTTTTCTTCCAAGCAACTGCGCGACCGCCCGGAAGAAAAATTCTCTTTTGTGGAGGGAGCGGGGAGTGGGTGAGCCGGTGAGAACTTAAAAAGAAGAAGCGGCCACTAAATAGCCGCGTCCCTCATGATGTACAGATGCTCCTTCAAGATTAAGCAACTTTACTAAATGTGGCGTGCTTGTTGTCAAATTCATTAAAACTTTTATATTGAATCTCCGCTATATCGAACTTGAAAATGTTTTTTTGCGAGTTTGATATAAACGAAGTTTTACTGTATAATTTCCCGAGACCCCCTATCAACCCCCGTGGACATCGGTTCCAAATTTATGCAGAAACAAACAGTAATGGTAGGTGAAAATGACTGTCCTTGTCAGAAGACAATGGACATGGCGCCATCTATGAAGTGCTAGGAGCAAATATTCGCCTCCTGTTGTGCCTCCAGCCTTGTGTAAAGATGGCGACCATCGGGATGAGCACGTTTATCAACATCAAACAGGTAAGACACACTCTTGGGCATATAACGCTTTTACCGAGTCAATTCTGTGATGACAAGCTCGGTACTTCCTTCGACCCAAGCTTCGTGAAGTGTGCACGAAGCTCGGTTTCATAATTGATCCCTTCCGCAACTGCCTCAACTACGCACTTGCGATGCCGCTACGAGAGCGGCTTGACTTGGCTTGACTTGGCCTGACCGCTCGGGGTGGCAAAAGAAAATTGGCTTGGTGGCTAGCTAAATTGGACGCAATTCAAGACTTGCAGAGCCAAAAATTGGAAATGCGTTGATTATGCGAGGGAAAAAAAAAAGTCCAAATATTGATGCCCATTGTGGGGGGTGCGCTCATTATGCGAGTAAATACGGTAATCACTAAAACCATGACTCAAGATCAGTTCTTGCTAATAGGGTAAACTTGAGTTGCCAACTAGAGATCGAAGTCACTGATGATGAGAAACAACCTGACAGGCTCTGGAGTTGGCTCGCTTGTCTAAATGGTGGAAAAAGATGCTTGGCTCTGGATAGGCCGAACTGCTTCCGTCTTTGGGATGCTCAGGACTCAAGCCGTATGCGCTGAACAAGCACACCCGGTCGAGTTAAGAGAGCTTCATACTCTTGGGGAGGGATGGATTAATCTAGAACTTTGAGATCTAGTAGGAAAAAGAAACATTCCCTGGTGTGCGTCTTGGTGTGGCCGGCAACACGGTAATGAAGCTGAGCGAAAGCGTGCCACCATGTTCAACCTTGTACTTTGACCGATGGTTTTCTTCGGTTCCACCGATGAATGAGCTTGTGAAGAAACAAGTTTTGCCACCGGGACAATAATAAAAATCGAGTTCTCAAAGAGGCTACTTTTTCCAGCGACAAGGACCTGGTGAAGAAGCCGCAAGGAGTTTACGAGCAGTTGATGCGGTAAGAATGATAAGCTGCCATGTTCGAAGTGGCTGACAAGAAGCCCATCATTATGGTATCGTCTGCCTTCGGAAAGGAGCCGGAAGACTTGTGCAAAAGATGGTGCAAAAAGGGAAAGAAATACATTGTAGTCGCCTGCCTGTCAGTCCTCAAACACTATGAGAAGATTGGAGTAGACTCTGCTCTGAAGGACTCCCTCGAAAGCACACAGCGGAGAGCGGCCCTCGCCCTGTACAAGTGATTTTCCATCCTCATGCCACGCAGCCTCCAGGGAGACCACCACCATCAGGCTCCTGCGGCACGCCAGGTGGCACAGCCTGCAACACCGTAGGGATGTGGCCTCAATCAGGTTGCTCTGCCTCCTTGTGGGCACTAGTCCCCCTGGAAGTCCCTTTTGCACCACGACTGAACAAACGCATCGGCAGGCTGTAGCTTATGGGGGTCACTTCCTCCACACTTGTCGGAGACGTCCTCAACAACTGCGATGACATTCGGGAGCTGTGCAGAGCAATCACATTTTCCTCATAGTGTGTCTGTGTCTGTGTACATGTGTGTGTGTGTGTTTGTATGTGTCGTGTGTGTGTCTGTGCTTCACCTCTATCGTATTGGCAGGCATGTCTCGGAGTAAGCATGTCCCGTGGTCGAACAATTATCGTGCTTGGCTCCCAAGCAAAGGTCCATGGTTCGATTCCTGGGGGCACAAGTACCTCTTTGTTATTTCTGTGAATGTCGCTGAGAACACTTGCTTGTCTCGATGTCTGAATGTCCAATGTGCCAAACCTTCTGCGCCGATTGTTCCAGAGGCCCACGTGTATGAGGGGCTCAGCATGGCGAGCCAGAGCCGAGTCTCGCCCCAGTGCTCGATCCTGCTGTTCTGCCGACATCGACGCTAACCTTCTTCCATTTTGTTTTGGGTGAAAAGTTCGCCCCCGAGAAACGTTTAGTTTCTCCAGTTGATTTGCCGCCTCATCATTCGTCATTCGTGACAGTATCCCTCACTTTCCTTTACTAGAGTCTATTTTATGCGCCGCCAGGTCGGTGTCAGGGGCACAAAACGTGCATGGGCGCAATGCCTTTCCCTGAACACCTGAACACCAGCAGCACTGTGCAAGAAAAGTGCAATGAAATACAATACAATATATTACAAAAACAATTTTGTTTTTATGTTTTAAAGAACTAAACACTTCGTATAAATCGGACAATAAACATACTCATGTTAGTACGTTTGTCTCGGGTCTCAGGAAGATAAGACTATGGCCAATTTTCCTTTTTTTTTTTTTTTGTATTAAATTGTTTTTATGCGACTTTTTTTAATAAAAGCTCTTTTTTAAATGGCTGCCACTGCAAAGGTGCTTCAAGAATTGTGTCTAACAGCATAAATGATGTTAAAACATTGTAGTGGCAAAATTCCTAAAAAGAACTACAGTTGTACCTCGATCAGAACGAACTCGGTTCTAACGAAAATCGCGATTTAACGGACTTTTTATGTCTCCCTATTTTGCATTCATTGAAGACAGTGCATTTTATCTCTCGATTTAGCGAAGTACTTTTGCACCAAAGTTTCGATTTAACGAAGTCCTTAGAAATCGCATTTGCACACATCAGGGCTTCCGCGAGAAAAAAGAATTATCAGAAACAAACTTTATTGTCGAAAACTAACATAAAAATGTGCAGACATTATCTTTTTCATAAAATAAAAAAAAGCACACCTGGTGGTGGTGATGATGATGATGAGTAGCCTCTGCCTCTCGTGGGGAAAAAAGTCCGCTGTTACGTGCACCTACGCCTAACGATCAACAAATATTGTTCCGTGCATCGAGTGTGGTCTTCCGGAACAATGAGTGGCCTACTGCGCAAAGAAAGTTCTAGCTCTCGACATCAAGGCGAGTTCACTTTCGACAATCTTGAAATTAAAAGATAGCATCATATCCACCGGCAGTGCCAGTGGTTCAAGTACAGCAAAAAAGAACCTGAAGACTGCTGCATATGTCGACGTCGAAAAGGCCCTGTTTACTTGGTTCACCGACATGCGCACAGTAGTCATAACATACCCAGTGTACGAGAGCTGATGAACGGTTCGCGTTGGTATTGACTTTCTGAAAGAGTCGCGTCTCACTTTCGGTGACGTAACGTTAGCTGCCACTTGCACCGCGCGGACATAAATGAACGAGACCGATGATGGTCGTATACGTGCTACAATCTGTCGGCAGTTACAGGCGCTAGAAGTTGAAAACGATGATGATGATAGTGACAAGTTTGTTTCCCCACTTTGCGCCATCTGTCAGAGCACGAATCTGACACGCTCCGCTGTGTGGATGTATTGGTTTCGTTTTGCTTTCCCGACTGCACACTCTCCCACGGTGCTGGCACTGCTCCCATAACCGTACAAAATGCGGGTCGATGAACTGCATTCTTCTATTACCGCCACATTTTGTACTGGAATCTTATTTGGAAAACGCTCACTAGCTAGATGTGAGGCAATTGGGGAGTTTTGGGAGCCTAGCAGACCACTTGTAATGCTAAAACACCAAAACCTCGGTCTAAAACTCGCGATTTAACAAAATTTTCGGCTCAAAAGACGACTTCGTTAGATCAGAGGTTCCTGTATATTAAAATATTTAAAATTTTTTCTCTTTTTTAATTTCAGTTTATGTTTATAGTTGTATTGTTTCGGAGTTATTCATTAGATTAGGCTTTCCAGGAAGTCGGGCATAGCAGGGGAATGGTTAGATGCGCCAAGTGCTGTCAAAGACGTTTCAAACACAACCCTTCCTTCTGTGAAACGAAAGACCATGTACATTGACATTGTTCTTCCTCCATGCGTCGATAATTCACGTGAAATGCCTGCCAAAGTTCAACAGTCTTCTACCACTCCGTCTAACAGGGTGGACAGTGAGAGTGAAATCAATCAAACTATTCGTCGAGAACTATGAAAGGGTTCAGACTACGATCCAGGAGCTTTTACAAACTCCAGGATTGCTTAGAGATGATCAGAGAGAAATTATAAGAGGTTATGAGAGACAGCCACAAAAGTTTCAGACTTACTTCGGACTGAAAATGTCAAAAGAACTGTTTAATCCGTGTGAACAATTTGCCAGGGCTCTTCAGAGTCCCAAATATAGCGCAACAGGAACCAAAAAGGTAGCTAAAGCACTGTGTCAGACCATAATGAAGCTCGGAACAGAAGACGGCTTTGATCGGTTCTTGAGGAAACAAAAAAAATGCCACCACAAATTTGGGCCTTGAACAGAGAAAACCACGCGGTTGCCAGATGCGTAAAACCGTTCTCGTGATTTGAGCAGACAAATATGCCTGCACCTGCAGTGGTAATAGATGCAAGAGCAAACTTTTGAAAGGAGTTCTGTGCAACAGCTGACTGCGTGACATCAGAAATAAAAAAATCGGTTCTATTAGTCTGGCATGGAGCTTCTGGTAGAAAGCTCAAATGTACGCTCGTCAACGGTGCACGCGGGCAGCAATTAACCGAGCAGGTACTGAGAGAAAGCGCTCGAAGTCCATAGCACTGATTTTGATACTGGACAGGCTCGTGGCACAGCCTGCACTCCTCCCAACAGTTGTTTCTGGGGCAGATATGACCGTAGTTGAAGATGACGTGGAAGCACTGAGGGACAAGTCTCAAACTGTTTTGAATGCTTTGGACCAGGCTGTCAGAGTTGTGCAGCTTTTGTTGGACTGTAACCGCATCAGCGGCATCAGGAGAGCGTTCTTTTAGTGCACTCCGACGAGTGAAGACATATCTAAGGAGTCACAAGACGCAAACAACTCACATCATTCTTCTGCATGCCCACCGACAAGAGAACGGGAAGGCTGTCTCTGCATGAATTCAACGAATTTATCACGAAAACGCTCTGAACACTCGGCAACGTTTGGTTCAAGCTAGATATTTGCATTTCGTTTCTTTCCTACCCTACTAATTATGGTTCAAAACTGAGCATTGCATGTTAGTAATCGACAGACCCAAGCATTTTTTATATCAGTCAGTTATAACTAGGCTGCATACTTTCCGGTTTTAACCGAAAAACACCGCTATACATCCGCCAATGTCGAAAGTACAAAATCGGTTAAAAACGAGAAAAAAAACGTCTTTTAATATTTTTGAGCAAGCGAGCAAGTGCTGGTTTTTTTTCACCGAAAAAGTCCAGCATACTTCCTAGTTTTAACTAGAAAACACCAATAAACAATCGCTCAAAACACAAAAACACCGCTTTCTAAATATTTTGTCCTAGAAATGCCTTTTCACTGAAAAATCCTACGCAAACTTATATTATCCGGAATCATGCACTTTTCCTGTCTTCCTTTTGTGACCTATGTTGTCTTGGACTCTTGGAGGACAGTAGCTTTGTTTCACTGTTCTCCAAAGTCAGCAATCCTCCAGGGCCGCCGAGCTTGAAGATCACCATCAGTGGCCTGTTCAGGGTGTCAAACAAAACACCCTCCGAAATTTTACTTCATTATATGTATATATAATTTTTTCTTTCTTTATTGTGTGTCTGTGATTGCACCAGCACCTTGAAACACCCCCGAAATTATTCTCTGGCTGCGCCACTGGCCTGAGAGGCTAGTCACAGCTGACCACTACTGTCCCAAGCCTCGTTGGATGTTTTGGGGCTTCCCGTGTCCAGCGCAAATGTTGAACGAGCATTCTCGAAATTTCGCATCGTCACCAGGAAGGAGCGGACATCAGTGACAGACACGAGCCTATGCACGCATATACTACAATAATCAGGTATGAAAGATACTGTGTAAAATATGTAAATAAATTTTGGTCTGTTTTCCCTCTTCGGTGGTAGCATACATTCGCAATTTTTACCCCCGATAATCACCGTTTTTAGCGTCTGACGAGAGAATTCACCGAAAAATACCGGTATTGGTGAAATAAATAAACACCAATAAACATCCGCCAATATCTTGCCATAAATAAACACCGGAAAGTATACACCCTAGTTATAAGTGTATTTTTAATTTCTTTGATCATCCCGCATAATCGCATTGCCATTTCCACATTGCAATATGTCATTGTATATAATATTTTACTATTGTGTAAGGCACATTTGATCTGAGTATAATACATTACCTTCCTTGTTCGCATTTATCACATTTTTGCTTCTTTGCATTGTTAAATTTGTCATGTCTTCATTTTGATATAAAATCATCTGACTTACCGTTCGGTAATTAATTTTGCTTGCATGTGGCAGTGCTCAACTAAAAGCATTCGTCTGTCTATGTGGAAGGGGGACTTCTCCTTCGTGACACTATTAACAGGAAGTACATCTTTCCATTGTTCGTTTTTTGTGCGAGGTGAATGCAAAGCTTGTTTCGAAACTGTAAATGCTCACTTTATTGAATAAACATTGTTCGGAAATATCTTCTTCTTTTTATTTATGTATGCTTGTTTTTGTTTCAAGACGTTTGATAACGTCAACTAGTAATGTCACGCTAGATATACATTCAAAATGCAAGCCTTCTTGTCAGATAGGGTTAATATTTAAAAATAGCACATAAGGGACAGAATAGGAAACGGCTATTTGCAAGCAGTTGGGAACAGTCATATACTTATCTGCAGTCCGTCTAATGATTTAGAGCCATTTAAGTTGCCCATGCATCACTACGTAGAAAGTAATCAACATAATAGGACAACCAATGCTGCGTAAAATTAATGTTATTTTGATAGAATATTAGATGGGCACTTGTTTTCTGTTGGCAAGAAAGTAGTGCATTGTAGAAAAACAAGCGGCTAATCTATAGTCGTGTTACAAGCGGTAAGAAGGTAGGAGAAGCTCTTCCCCACAAGCGTGTGTGCCGGTTTCAAATCTTTCCGCAGTCGAAAGAAGAGTTCACTAAAACGCTCCCTTGTTCCGCTTCAATGGATAGACAATGGCCACAGAGCGGTGTCAACTTGTCCCTGACCCCCTTTTTACGAAAGCGACCTTTGTATTCATCGGAGAGGAAACCGAGCCCCCTGAAAGCAGCCTTTGTATCAATCAGAGGGGGAAGCCAGCTCCCCGAAAGTCGTCTTTGTTTCCCCCATCGGAGGGGACGACTCTAATCTCCTCTTGTGGCTTCCACAATGCTGGGTCAAAGTCGAAAGATAAAGCAAATATGTACAGAAAGGCACTACCTCCTCGCGCGTTGGCCGCAACGTCACGGAAACGACGGGGACGCTATTGGGATGCGGAGGTGGTGGAGGGACATGCGACTGGCCTCGAGGGGCATTTGCCGCGGCCTCTTGACTTGTAACCTACTATAGTTTCCAACGTCTCTGCCTTGGTGACGACAAGCGATGGCTACTGCATTGTTTTTTTTTTTTTTCTGAAGACGCGACCGGTTAACGCCTCCTCTATTCTTTGGACCAGTCTCGATGACATGGAGTCTGAAAGCAACAACAAACATAGAGTACAATTGACAGAGAAGGAGACATTCGCAATGATTAGGCTGTGGCAGGACCACCTCGGAGATCTACGTCGCACGAAGCGGAATGTTACGGTGTACGCATGCGATTGCTGAACAATTGTGTGCAATGGTCGCATCAAAAAGAACACAAAAGAAGTAAAAAAAAGATTGAGAACCTTGGCAAGAAGCACAGGTTGGTGTTACTTTATAGCTATGAAAGTGGCTCTTTTGCAATCTCACAATAATAGTGGTATGATCGCCTGTCTTGTTGTATCGAAATTCAGATCACTAGAGAGCAACCAGATTTCGTGGTAAATTTATGCATGACTTGCACATGATGTTACGTTCACACTGCTGACAATGTTTCGTGATCCAAGTGTGTACTTAGGTAGCTCTCTTCGTTTAGCTGCCATGTCACTCTATTGTCTGTTCTGCCGCTGGAATACTAGGACATGATACTCGTCAAAACAAACACTTTGTGAGTCCCGCTTGCTTAATTCGCTTATTTTGCTCTCTTGTCAGATCCAGACTAGAGTTCGGCTCTACTGTGTGGAATTCGTTCACTGCATGTGATACAACCATAATCGAGACAGTTCAGAGGCTCCTTCTTTTGGTCAAAGGCATTTTATCACCACAATCTTCTACTTGATAAACTTGGTCTGCAAGTGCCTATCTACCACAAGGCTGTCATGCAATGCGATATTTTTGCACGAAATACTTGCCAGCTTTAATGTACTGTGGATTTAAAATGTACCTGCCTGCAATAGGACAGTTCTTACATTTTGCCCACACAATCGACATACGATCATCACTAATAACAAGAATGCAAACATGCATGAATAATTTTAGTCATGGAAATCTGTTTTTAGAACTATATGCTAATTTCAAATGCAAACTGCTCAAGATGATTTACCATCTTTAGTTACGCATTTTTACTTTTCATCTGACTGTCACGTGCATGATGATTATTTATAGTTGAGCATGTTTTAGGTATGTATTGCGATTTTTACTTGTGCCACATTACAGGTAGGTTGCTTATGGGCGCAGAAATAAAGACACGATGATGAGCTATTTACTTTGCTTCTAGGCTTCTTAGCCGGAAGAAGACAATGGGTGCAGGTGGGATAACGTGGACATTCTACCGGGACCTGAACCGTTTCCTGGGCTTCTTGCCTGCAAACGATGCCAGCCTCATGGAGGAGTCCGGATGTAGCAAAGGTGACTCCGTTGAGCACTTGACTACGTTCCTGGGGCAACCACTTTTCTATGAGCACACAGACCCACAGAAATATAGACTTATTGTGGATGTAAGGGTGGATCGCTAAGCTAGTCGGTTGTTGGAACGACAGCATTAAAAAACAGCGCAAAAGGACAGGACAAAAGTAGAAGGAGCACACAGGACCGACGCTGATTGAAAACTAAAAGTTTGTCAGTCAGCATCTGTCTTGTGTGCATTATTGTGAATGAGTGGACTTTACTTTGAGTTGTCCAAGCCACGTTGTGGAAGGTTCTGTTGAGCGGTGGCCACCGTCCGGGTGGGTGTAGTCTCCGTCCTTTTGGGCCTCTCAGTTGCCACTGCTGGTACTAAGCCGAAGATATGTTTGGTGTGGTCATTTAGCTGCGGCCATAAGGTAGTTCACAGGTATGGTGGTGGTGCAGCCCAGCTGTCCCGTCTGTGGGGGATGTGGTGTGGTAGCTGTGTTTGTTTGAAGGATGTATACGAATTTTATGCTGTCGGGAATTTTCAGTAGGTGCGTCGGTTGTCTGCAGATTGTGCCGTGCAGACTTTGTATCCGGGTCGTCCTTAGGAGGTTTTGTATGTAGTGAAATGTCGTGTCGCCTGGTAGTGAGTCAACCTGTGTCACAAGAACGGGTTGTTTGCATTCATCTGCTGCTCGAAAAAAGTGAAGTTTGCATCGGTGGAACTCGCAGTGGTAGCAATTCCAACTAAATTATGTCCTCCAATGTAAATATTGCTCTAAAGATTTTTTTTTTTTTGTCAGGAAGTTTGTTTTGTGCCATGTTCCAACTTGGCTGTATAAAAGAAATATTTTCTTTGCAGTTACCCTTTAACAAAAAAACATGAGCGGGATTGAAACTGGCAGAAGGAACGGGAAAAAGAGCTTTTCCCATAGACCTCAAAGCACAGTGCCAATGTTTTACCAAGAGACTTGGTGAATTGTCAGCAAAGCCACTTTAGAGCCTACTAAAAGTATTTCTCCTCATAGTTTTACTCTCCAAGACGTGCTTTAATAATTGGAGCCTTCATTACCCTTTTCTAGTGCTTTGTGACCTACACAAATTACTGGCAACTATACCAGAGGTGCACAAACTTTTCAAGACCACAACACCTAAAACGAAGCCTCCCCAAGTCAGCCTTTTGGGCCGATAATACTTATACAGTCGCCGACCGATTTTTCGGACTCTGATTTTTCGGACTTGTTCGATATTTCGGACCTAAAAGCAGAACCGTGACTTACCCCATAGAAATAGTGTATATTCACGACCAATGTTTCGGACAGCTTGAAGTCCGAAAGTTCGATTATTCAGACAAAATCGTCGCGAGCGATCGGTGGAAAACACCACCGAGCGCGGCCATTTTGAATTTTATGTTGTTGGCTGCAAATGGATTGGCTTAGCTTGGCAGCGCTACTTGAGTACTCTTGAGTTTTACCACTAGGTGACGCTATGCTAGCCCTTTTTCCCATTTAGCTGCACGTCATCATCATCATCATTGTCCTTTTGCTTTGTTTTTACGCGTTGTTCCGTTCTCTTCGCGTGACGCTATGGTGTACTAGAACTGGGCAGTGTGTCGTCCGCGCCGAGAAGCAACGGAGGGAGGAGGTCGGCGCAGCGATGACGGCGCGCAAGGACGGCGGGGGCGCTGCAGGTAACAGGCGTGCTCGTTTCCACTCGGATTGCTGTGTGGTTGTACTGCTTGTGATCGCGTGGTTCGCGTCGTCGCTCTGTTTTGCTGCAGTGTTTTATTTTTTAATGGTCGAGTGAAATGGATTGCAATCATCGGTGCCGTTCAGTGGCATTTAGACAATGCGTGCAATTTAGACACGCCCTCTAATTACAATTTCTGGGGAAACCCCTGTGCCAGAGTGCAACAGTGGCTACCGGTCCTGCAGAGAAGCCCGTTCCCTTTTTCACACCCCTCTCGAGTTCGATCGGCGTGAGACGTTCCCGAAATATTAAAAGGAGTGACAGGGAGACTCTGCTTCATGTAATGCAGGCAGTCATAACAGTCGTGCTCCACATTTGTTTTTCTTTTTCGGACTTCCCGCACCTGGTAAAGTATCTGCTCAATCGGTTTTATAGACACTGGCTTCGACACACCGAAGGGTCCTGTGCACGCTGACTGCATTAGAAAGACTTGGAGAAGTGACTGTGAAAATGTGACGTTGAAGGTTATGGGCCTCAGATCAGCAAAGTGTTGTTTGTTTGTTTTTCCTAAAGGCTTTGACAAGATAAGGGCTGGCCCCGCACTCCGTCTCTTCAATGAGGAGGTGCTAAGAAGCCTATTGTTTTACCGCAAGAAAATTGAAAGGTCTTGTGGACCCAGCGCAAGAGACCGAGTCAATTATCCTGAAGATATCGACGCTTATCAAGATCATGACCTCACGCAGGAGAACGTGGTGGTACAGAACGCTATATGCGCCGACTACGGGGGAGGTCGGGGGCCCCCTGTAGTCTTTGGGCTCCCGCCTCCGGAATCTTTGGGTGCACCTCGTTAATCTCATCTGTGCGCTGGAGCCCACTGTATAAATAAAAATTTATCTGCGCGCCCTGGTGCTCACACATATCCTAGCTGGCACTCAGTGGATAAATAAAAATCTATCCACTCTGGTCACTACCAAAGCTGGTGAGTGGATAAAATTTTCAAACAATGGCACAGTCCTGTTCGAAGACCCTACGTAGTTTTAGCAAATACGATAAAGGCTAGTGCTGGAAATTCCTTCGAAAGCCAATGGAAGTAGTTGCGAAGACGACAGTGGCACTTCTATAGCGTACCTGCAGCCTACGGCTGTCGAGGACATAATACGTTTTGTAAGCCCCATTTTGTTTTCCCAAACGTTGAAACAGTGCATTACGTTAGTGCGCTTGAACCACGGAATACACTGATCACAACTGTACAGTGATAGCTAAATGATAGGGTCACAAAAGCAGCCATTTGTCTAGGTATCATGCCTGCCGTCAGCATGCTTATTCTACGTTATCCAGGGGATTACACACGCTTGGGACGTCCTTTCAAGAGACGTCCCGAACGTTTCTAGGGGGGGACTTTCCGTTTATTCAGAACGCAACGCTGTTAGCGCGAACAAGCTATCGCCGGTTTTTCTATAAGAAACCAAAGGATATCAGCAAAGTCCTTTGCTGCGGAAAAAGCTCATTCGGGTCTATAATGTAGGCGATAAAATTTCGTCCTCGCTAATACTCTTTCGAAGTAAATGAGGAAAAAGCGCTAATGTCGTGTTCGCGCTGGCAGTGTCGCGATGTGTACTGTGGCGTCCTGCCCAAAGATGCACGTCTCGGGCAAAGCATTTGGCAAAGAAAGTGCGATAAATAATATGTGAAACAGCAGAAATGAAGAGTACTGTAAAGAGTTAGCCAAACAATACGAAAGAATTGAACCAGTGCAGAACGCCAGGTCAGTCAAGCGCTACCACTGCCTGCGCTCCGCACTCCGGCAGCACGCCTACTACACGTTGCGCCCTCTCGCGACCGCCGATCCGGTCATCGCAGAAAGAGCCCTCCCTCCGCCCGCGCTCGCGACACTTCCCAGTATTCTACTACACCATAGTGACGCGTCGCCAGTCGCCATTTTGCGCTCGTAAATTTGCGCCTCTCATCTTGTTCGGACAACGCTGGCTTGGACGTAATGGCCCCATCTGTTGTTCTGCCACCGCGATGTGTCGTTAAGAAGCGCAGAAAGTACTCGACCATAACGCTAGAAAAGAAGGCAGCGATTCTCAAGCTAACAGAAAGTTGCCGAACGGAAACGGAGGTGTAACCTGAAACGAGGCACCATTTACGGTTTTTTTAAGATCACTTGGAAGTAATAAAGGCAAGTTTTTCAATCTGCCGATTTTTCGGACTGCTCCATTATTCGGACGTATTTTCGGTCCCCGCGAAGTCCGAATAATCGGTCGGCGACTGTAGTAATGAAAAGATTACAGATCACTTTAGAGCAAAATAGAAAAAGCTTTCCAAAATAACATTATGCACCACCTGGATACATGAAAATATTCTATGCGACCTTCATTGCTGGCCATTTGAAAGAAACGGCAGGTGACAGGGGTACCTGCGGTTTCTTTTAAAGAGGCATCAACTCTCGATGTAATTTTGCAAATGGCTACTCGGATGTCTAGTTCCACTAAAGCTCATGAATGATTTTCTGTCTAGTTTGCAGCAGCCCCAGCATCCCCTTGTCATCTCCTGCTATACAATTCCTTCCCAGTTCCAGTACACTTCTCAGTCACAGATGTCAAGGAATCTTGTGGACACTTCTGTTTCCGTTATTGGTGTTAAGAAAGTCCCCAAGGGCACTGGACATTTTGTGGCTCTGTGCCCTAAGCTGCCTTTCAATAATTCTGAGAAGTCATGTGCTGCAGTAAATTGTAGAAGGCTTGTTTGTCAAGGTTAATGCTCGAAGATTTCAAAAAGTGGCGTCAGCCCTTCAGCTTCTTGGAGGCCTCTCAATCCCCCCTCCTGGAATTGCATGTCATTACAAATTCAAGCTCAAGTACAAGAATGAAGAGCTGTACATGCTGCACCATAAGCTTTCACCCCTATCCACACCGAAGTGGCATCAAATTAAATTGTCCTTTTTTTTGCATGTTGTGCTTGGAGTAGTGTGACAATGAACTACCTTCACAACCACAAAGCTCTTTTCCTGGTGTCAAACTGAGGCCCAAGCATCACTATATGGTGCATTAAAGTGATCTGATTCAACAGTTTGGGCCATTGTGCCATGAATGGACTCTGAGATTTGACAGCAAGCAGCAATGCTTCAAAAACTGTTTTCTGCTCGACGAGGAATTACAAAAATGTGACAAAAACACTGAGCAGAGAGGCATCAGTTATTTCAAGCATTTTTGGCTTCTCAAGGTTTGTTCAGGCCAGATGTTGAGCTTGTGAAAAAGGAGGCTCGCAAGCATCCAGAAGAAGCTTCTCTGCTTTCTGGTGCCATTAGAAGTAGAGAGCCAACGAGGGATCATATATTTTACACAAAGGCTGTAATTAAGGGAACAACCTACTGTATCAATAACTATCTCCTTATTTCGAGCAATTGTTTGGAAGTCCTGTTTGGAATTGTAATTAGTAATGAAAGAAATGACCCAGGTGGGGCTATTATTTTGTGCTTTGGTATGTTCCGGCAACTTTCCTGCCAGCAATGTGCATGTACAGCCTGCAGACCGAAACTCAGGACGTAGTTTGTGCCAGCAACAAAGGGCTTCTTGATCCTACACTTTACCAGCCCCAGCCCCCAGCCCCAGCCCCCAGCTGTCCGCCCCCCAAAATCTTTCATTTTGCTGGGACTTCCTCTCTCCTCCCCACCGCTGTCCGTCCGGGCTATGGGTAGCGGCCTGTGTGCTCTGCATCGGCGGCGCGCGGGGAGCAGCGTCAAGAGGTGGAGCGCATGTTCCAGCGGCACGCGAGGTGCGTCGCAGCCATTTATAGAGCCGCTACGGCGCTGGTAGAAATTTCTCTGCCGTCTTCCGGCGGTTACGGACAACGCCTGCTCCGCTCATTGGGACAGTTAGTCGCCTCGATCATTATTGTATAAACGTAATGTACAACACATTACCAAAGGTTGAAAGTACCAAATTTATATTTATGATTACCTCAGTAACCAGCGAGAACTCACAATGCCGTCCCACATTCCCCGTAGCGCTAATTGATGCAGGGAGAGGTGAGCCCCTTGTGAAGCGCTTCAGAAGTCAACAAAGCCCCTTAGTAACACCCATGAAGATGATTTTCGAGCACTTGCATCTGTGCAGAGGATATTCCAAGACTGCCGGATGCAGTGGGTGGACGTATTTGTTTCTTCGAAAACACAAATAAATTTGCATTGAATCCTATCAACAAACCAGGTTCATGAAAGATGTGGTTTCGCCGCTTTTTGGGGTAGCACAAGGGGACTTTTAGGCTTGTGTTAAGACCCACGTACAGCATTGGTGACCTATTGTCCGGGTCTGCATGAAGGAAGTGATAAAAATTTGGATAAGTCTGTAAAAAAAAAAAAAAACTGGAGAACTAATGTGTATCCTTGAAGAAAGAGTACCTGTCGGTGGCTCATCTTGGGACATTTGCTGTTTCAGTTGTCATCGGTGACATGGAACCGGTGTTGTGGGTGGCCCCAGTGAGTCGGTCCTTCCTCTTGCATCATGGACCGTGCCAGGAGGCCCTCATCAGTACCATCAGCAGAAAGGCCAGCACTCTTGGTTGTTGCAACGACATGGCAGAACGAGCTTCCCCGGTGGCAGCGCGCTTGGCAGATCTCTGGGGAAGCATGTTCTCCTGGGCCCCAGCGTGAGCATCCCCTGGATGCGGCGCATCCGAGCCGTGGCCAGCATGGAGCGACAGGGGCGGCCTCCGCTCGGTGGGCCCGAGCGCTGCCATCTAGCTGGACGAGATGCAGCTCTCCGGAAAACGCAAGTGGTGGAATCGGGAGGCTGCTGCAGGGGGACAGGCCCTCGCAGGACACTCTGCCAACCCATCCTCTGGGTCCGCGGCGGGCCGGTGCAGGAGCCGCGTGGACGAAGCGGTCCAAAATGGAGCCCTCCATGGGCGACGTCGGCACATGGATCCCTCGGCTTGCTGCAGCGGTCAACGGGGGAGCTTCGCCTTCGGCGTGGGCAGTCGGGAGCCGTAGCTGATCAGCCGACGGATCGCAGAAAACGCGGGCGGCAGGGTTCGTCATGATGCACGCACAGCTGGGAAGGCTACGTCTTCCGTGCAGCTCGCGCGGCCAGCTCCGGGCCTTCAGTGGCGGCGAGTGAGTCGACGCACCGAGGGCTCGGGTTCCTCGGACCGGAAGGGAGGACATTCAAAATCTGAGCGACCGTTCCTCGGAGGTTCTTGGCGACATCTGCCACAAGATGCGCGGCACAACGAAGGCCAACATCCAGGGACACCTGGGGATTGGCACAGTTATTTACGAAGTGAGGGCTACCGGAAACATAAGGACCCTATCCTGCGAACACTAGGCATGATTGCCAAGCACTACCCATTATAATTTTTTAAGTCTCTGTTAAAGTCTCACCTAACCATAACCTTCCAAATTTATTCACCTATGGCCTGGCCTAGCAACTTTTAGTTAGAGTGAATGACATCGGGCAAATGTTTCTTAAATTTTAATGCTAAAGCATCACCGGTTTCATGGAGCGAACCGACATCATCAGCTTTGAAATCCATGCAAAACGGTGCCTTAAAGGGCAACTCCTGTCCATACTTTCGATTTTGGGATTATGACTGTTTTGAGCGCAGTCAGCGTCCCCGAATCGTAAGGTGTAATTTTTTTCTCGTCACTGTGCGTAGTTTCCAGAAGCTATCGACACCCCAAAGTTTTGTGCTGGGGCGCGGCCAACTGTACCCGAAAACTATCCGCTCGAGGCCCCGGCAACACTCAGAAATCAGCCAAAATGTGAATGTGACGTCAGGATCGTTTCTCCTTCAACGAGTAACGCAGGCCGAAAGTGGCGCCCTACCTCTGCTCTCGCTAGGCCGGTCAAAATAGGAGGTAAGCCGATTTTGTTTTTTTAATTTCTGTACGTGGTAGTTATACAGCATACGTCAAGAGTTAGGTGCGTATACCTCACAAAGTGAAGCCACTGGAACACCTGCAGAACGTGCCCGGTGCCAGACTGACAGCTGCTTGCCAGCAGGCGTGGCGCTTGCGGCGGTGCGCTCGTGTACCTGGCGCTGAAGCGCGATGGAGGCACCGAGTGAACTCGCTCGGTGTGCCGGCACCGGGAAGATGTCACCTGCTGGCTCATTGCTAGGCCTC
>JAZHYW010057696.1:0-23689 GCA_037355805.1 Ixodes ricinus
AGGTGACTCGGTCGGGCCGCCAAGGCTAAGTGCGCGTGCCCCGCGGCGACGCGTACTTCCATCCATGCGAGTGCGCATGCTCTGGGTTATCTTGAGTTTGATGAGTGATAATAAAACATTTGGATTCCGGACTCCGGTGTGGCTGGTCGCTCCTTTCCCGCGAGACACCAATGTTCGCTTTTGCTGCCTAGCAAAATGTTTGGAACACATCATATGCACACAACCTCCTTACCACCCGTCAGCAAACGGCATGGTAGACAGTTTGCACCGGCAACCAAAAACATTGCTCTATGGCACGAGATAGGCGACTGCAATGAATGGACCATCTCCCGTTTGTCCTCCTCGGCATAGATCAGCTTTAAACAGCCTTGCAATGCAACCTCTGCGGATTTGGTGTATCAATCGCCGCTCCGACTTCCTAAATAATGTTTTGACGCATTCGAGGATATTGTGCCACAACCACAGTACTTGGATGACTTCCGAGGGTTCATCCAAGAGCACCAGCCTACGACTCCTCGGTTGCCCAGTTCTCGCTAGGCAATATGGAAGCCAAGAACTTACAACTTGTACTCATGCATCCGTCCGCAGAGACGTGAAGAAGAGCCTTTTTCTGCCATACGACGGCGCGTCGAAAATCCCCAACCGAACCGACAAGACCATCACTCTCGACTGGCACGGGCTTGCAGAAACTATCGCCATGGATTGCATAAAACCCACTTTCAACGACTCAGCACTAGATTTACGTTCATCAACCAAATTTCTTGACCCAAGAGAAAAAAAGCGGATCACCTGGCAAGAAGCACGTTTCATAGACAAAAGGACATGTCATATCGTCATCACGCGGCTACTAGCATCGAATCTGCAACTTTTGTTGTTGTCCTTATTGTGTTGCCAGCATTGGATCTAGTACTTTTCGCCGTTTTCCCATGATCCATGCTGCCAGGAGGGGAGCCCTGTAGGTGCGTACAACAAAAGCCGGAACACGGATCTCGAGCAGTGAGCTCCGGACCGCGGGTCAGTCGCGGGTCACACGAAGAGATATAAACGCGCGGCCAGTCCGTGCCAGAGCACCAAATAATTCGGCCGTTCTTTTCTCCACAACTACATATCTTACCATTAAAATATTTTATACGTTAAAGACCCCAGGCTACGCGGTGGCACTGCACCTGTTAAATTGCTCATCTACAGCTGGGAGAAAAGTCGCCCATTGAGGAAGACTTGTTAGGGGAGTTTTGGCACTGTTGAGTCTAACGCGTTCTTTGCTTACCGTATGCCTGGGACTGGCTCCCTCGTCAACAAATCCCGCCAAAGGGATGTGACTTTGCCAACCTAGAATGAGGTATGTCAGAACGTTTCCTAACTTGCTCACTTCCGTTCTTCTTCTTGCACAAGTTTTATCTTTGTCATATGGTATTTGTCGGCATGATGAAGCGCAGTCCTAACCAAGAAAGATTGGTGAGATACCTATTTAAAGGATCTTTTAGATGCCTATTCACGAAATATACATCTTTGCTGGAATTCCTGAGATCAGTAGAGGTGTATGTTTTGAAGATACCTAAGAAACTGCAAGTAGCTTTACATATAAGATTGCCATATATGGTTTTGATACAAACTTATTTGCTAGGTCAAAATATGGGATTATGTAAGTAGTCCAGACATGAGGATATGGAATTCGGCAGATATGGCCAGACACTCATATAGGATCCATATATGGACCTTATATGTGTATCTGGTCATATCTGCCAAATTCCTTATATATTCATATTTGGATTTTTTAGCTTAAGTACAGAAATGACATCATGCACTGTAGAATGAATTATTTGTTTCTTAAGACATCGACATGATTGTCGATTGAAATACTATTACGCCAAGGGAACACAATAGTAGCAACCAACACTTCACGCTTCAACCATCTCCCCAGCCATTGAGAGATGTGAGCACGGTTTATGGGATCTGAACTGTGCTATTTATTTGTACCCTTTTCCTCATAGATGGCGCAGAATTTTTCCGGAACAAACGAGTTGCATGTTCGCAGCTGCGCATGCAGGTCGGGCGCTCGAGGTGGGCTCGGGCCACGGGCTGTTCGCCGCCGATCTCGAGCTAGATCTTCTTCGCTCTGCGTCCGCCGCTGCAGGAAGCGGCCAACAGGCGGCGCGAGATACGAGCCAGTACATACGTAGATTACAGTGGCTTACAAAACGTAGAATAAGCTCTGATTTCCGAATGAATTCGAAGTTCCATCCACGTTCGAAATTATCGAAAGCACAGGGTGCGGCGTTGCGGCCGTTTAAACCACCACATTTGGCACGCAAACGTTGTTTTGCAAAAAAAAAGAAAAAAAAAAAGTTTATTTTTAGAGCTTAATTTAAAGCTAGAAAAAAAAAATAAAGTGGCAGTTTTGCACTTCCTATGTCCTATATCGGCCTGCTCTTCGTCTGAATACTGGTTTGCAAACCCGCTCCCAGGATCTGTGGAGTAAAGCCCATCTATCCTGGGAAAAGTGGCGCCAATCATTTTTTTGGAAATGCTCGAGACACGTGCCGCGCGCCACTTCTGGGAAGAACTAGAGCCACTAAATGAGCTGCGCTTAGAATATCGGCACTCTGTTCGCCAACATTGTTGTGGGCGCCGACATTTTGGTGCTTGTGCAGAGTAGACGCAACTGCCGATCGTCATGATTCAAAAGTGCGACTTCCTCAGCATTAGATTCGGTGTTAGGAAGCTCATATAATATTGCTTTGCTCTGTCGCGAACTGTCTAAACATTTGCGGAGGGCGGAAAAGCGTTTCCTGTGATTTCAGATCAATCTTCAGATAACTGGCAACCATGATTTTAAGCCACAATATGAACAAGTGTCGTTACTCTAAATAAGTGTAAGCTACGCTTACACTAAATAAGCGTAGCTTATTTAGTGGCACTATAGAAGAACATGGCGTCTGAAATCTAGCTCAGTGCTGCGCTGTTCCGCCATGATCTTCCCTAGTGCCACTAAATAAGCTACGCTTCAGAGTAACGACACTTGTCCATATTGTGGCTTAAAATCATGGCTGCCAGTTATCTGAAAATTCGTCTGAAATCACAGGAAACGCTTTTACGTCCTCCACAAATGTTTAAACGCTTCGCGACAAAGCAAAGCAATATTACATAAGCTTCCTAACACCGACTCAAATGCCGAGCAAGTCGCACTTTTGAATCATGACGATCAGCAGTTGCGTCTGCTCTGTACAAGCACCAAGATGGCGGCGCCCACAGCAATATTGGGGAACAGAGTGCCGACCCTAAGCATAGCTCATTTAGTGGCGAGGTCCACACTTTTGCGCGGCGAGGTCCACACTTCTGCACGTCCAGAGGTGTGGACCTCGTCGGCGAGGTCCACTCTTCTGCGCGGCGAGTCAAAAGCAACAATAGCAACCGTTTCTTACCCGTGAACTGTACCAAGGAGTTCTCTGTCCAAGCAAGTGGCGCGGCTCTACTACTCGTCCACAATCGCGCGCCCAGTGCACAGCAGCTGACAACATTGGCAACGGGTATGGCAAGAAAGGACACTTTCCGTCTGTCTGCCTGTCAGCGAAAAAGAACCACTCAAATACACAAAGCCATGTTGCACTCGAGCTATCCTCGTAAATTCCGTAAGTTGAAGGCGCTGCCGGCAAGTGCAGACTAGGGTGCCTCAATGTCCTTCTGTTTAGGGTGATGCCACCCTTTGTAGTACCCGATGCCGACAGCACGCGCTCACGGGTAAAATACAAAGAAATCGACGAAAACAAAATGTCGCCATAGCACAGTCAGCGCCACAAGCGCGTGCAGGGACACGCTCTTTCACGCGCTTCTGAACAAAAATAAAAATAAAAGTGTGGGACAAAGTGGCCAGATGTCTCCACCCTAAGCAAAGCGCACATGAAGGCACCCCAGTGCAGACTAAATTCCTTTGATAAAATTCACGCTTACAAGTACCGCCAACCATTGTTGTCGAAACGCGCAAGACACGTGCGAGGAGCGGGTGCTCCGCTGCCATTCGCTTCCAAGGGCCGCTCATTTCAGTACTGCGCCGACAACTGCTTCCAAGGGCCGCTCGAGACACGGGCCTCGTGCACTGGCGCATTTGACGCCACTTGCAAGACAAACGCAAACACATCGAAGGGCTTTAGTCCAGACCACGGTCCAGACAGATAAAGAGGGATCGGTGGCCAAGTGCAATAAAGAAGAAAAAAGGATCGGTGGCCGAGTGGGTTAGAGCACACCAGCTCGGAGCACGTGGAGCGAAAGCTCGCGCTGTATAACCCAGGGATCCTGGGTTCAATCCCCACCCCTGCCCGTTTCGATCTGGATGAGCATCGTACCGGCGTGCGGTCGTGTATCACTACCAACGTTACTTTGATCACCACTGCGTGATGCACGTTAAAGACCCCAGGCTACCGGTTGTACTGCACTGGCTTAATTTCTCATCTACAGCTGGGAGACAAGTCGCCCGTTGAGGCTGACTATGTTCTAGGCTGTATAAACATACACACACCCCAATTTGTTTCCAGACAGATAAGGTAGCACCGCTTCATTCCACCGTGACATAGTAAGATCATCACTGTTGAAAGAG
This sequence comes from Ixodes ricinus, assembly GCA_037355805.1. Taxonomy (NCBI): domain Eukaryota; kingdom Metazoa; phylum Arthropoda; class Arachnida; order Ixodida; family Ixodidae; genus Ixodes; species Ixodes ricinus. Next base: position 4,592 of record JAZHYW010057696.1, read on the forward strand.
GTGTTCATAACGGACAATAGCATAGTGAACTCCCGAGGTTATTATGAAGACACTAAAGTTATTTAGAGGTTCATTTGATTTTGCCTAAAATTAGAAAGGTGAAGAGAAAAAAAAAAAAAGAAACGTACGCCTCACCTTTGGTAGAAACGTATTTTCTACCTTTTGATGGCCCGTTTGATTTTCTTAGTAATCCGCAAAACGGGAAGTGTTAAATTTACAAAAAAATTGTTTCGGGCGCCAAAACGCTAACGTCAAAATTCAATTTGCATCTCAGAGTAAGCACCTGTTTGTTGGTTAAGAAAATATATTGTAATTGTTCAAAAATAATAGAAATCATGCTTCTTCTTTTGCTTTTCATATCCACTAGCAACCAAACAAGGTCTACAGAGAATGAAAATATCTGAAATAATGTTTCATAAAATAAATGTTGTTCGGAATAAGTATTTTAGCCTTCTTTGCAACTCATTCACCTATTATTATTTTTTTAATTTCCAAATACATATTAGTAGGGTGCCTTTATGTGCGCTTTAGAGCCAGATTAGAGCCGCTAAATAAGCTACGCTCATTTAGCGGCTCTAATCTGGCCATTTTGTCCCACACTTTTATTTTTCTTTTTTGTTCAGAAGCGCGTGAAAGAGCGTGTCCCGGCACGCGTTTGTGGCGCTGACTGTGCTATGGCGATATTTTGTTTTCGTCGATTTATTTGTATTTTACCCGTGAGCGCGTTCTGTCGGCATCGGGTACTACAAAGGGTGGCAACACCCTAAGCAGAAGGACATTGAGGCACCCTACATATTAGGATATCTCTGTTCAACCCTGCACGATCTTAGGGTGCTTACGTGCCACGCTTGTAGCGTATGCAAGCGTTTGACCACGCGCGCTAACATAGCACACACAAAAAAATAGAATCAACAAAAGTCTCGCCTTCAGAGCCTTATCAGGCCTTTCGCTAGGAGTCTGCTGATGACTAGTTACACGTGCAACACGTGCTGGCGTCTGCAGTCATATAACTGCTTGAAAGGAAAAGTCTATTTTGTTTCTATCTTATGTTAAATATTTACTTCTAGTTACTTATATAGAAGAGATGAGAGCGTGCAGTGCAAGCACTTAGCAATGTTTTTGAGAAAATCTTGTTTTTTGGCCCGTGTAGATAATTTACGCATCGCGGGAAGATTAAACTCTGAAAATGGGACGCCCGCAGTTGGAATAGAGCGCGAAAATTTGAGAGGAGGACGCAACTGTGTGTATGGGCATTTAAACAACCTAATATGCATGGCATTAATTCTTACTGTTCTTCAGAATCTGGTTCGCCAGCACTTGCAGGCATCAATATTTTCCCCGTGTCATCAAGGAACACGACCGCTCTCACTGATGTAACACATAAAACCAAAATATTCGTTTGTAAGTATGTGGGTATTTATTTGTGCTCGTAAGTACAGGCGCCACAGAGGCATGCAGCCCATGTCTGAGAGGCCCGTATAAGGGGTGTTAATAATAATGCAGTGCGATATAATGTGAGGCACTGATAATGTACAATGAGGCATCACGAAGGAGGGGTCTAAGTTGATCGCAGGTGTGTGGCAGCTTCGCGACAAAGTTGCGGAACCTCGGGTCGGTCACTAATGGGCACGTTTGTTATTCTTTTTTGCAACGTTCAAAAAGTGCCGACCAACGGAGCCATCAATTGTAATTCTGTTGTGTCTATGTCTATACATATATTTTTTCTTCAGAGGAAGGTGGGTTGTACATTGCCACACCTATCGTTCTTCTTGGACTGCGTGAAGAAGGTGCAGTCTTCAACCGAGATGAAGATTGCCCAGGCTCAAATTGGACCAACAATGTGTTAGTGTATCATCCGTAGCTTTGTCAAAGAAAGAATTGGATTATCTAGAGATATCATCAAAGCACCAATAGTGATGAGATATTTTTCGTTTCATTTTACTTTTAAAAATTTAATTTTTAATTTAGTTTTTTAATATTATTTCTTTATAGTTGTTTTTGCATGATTTATCTAATTATTCATTTTTAATGTGTATTGGCTATTTAGTCTCTGGTGTGTAAAAATTTAAATTGTTCTCATTAACGGCAAAGGTGAAGAAGTTGAAGATTTGAGGTAGAAGAAATATAGAACTGAGTTGAAAGTCAGCGCTGCGGGTCTGTTTGCTTCTGGTGTGCATGTGAGTGTGACTGTTCATCCGCGCTGTTCCATCCAAGCGAAGTCACTGATGATGAGAAACAACCTGACAGGCTCTGGAGTTGGCTCGCTTTGTCTAAATGGTGGAAAAAGATGCTTGGCTCTGGATAGGCCGAACTGCTTCCGTCTTTGGGATGCTCAGGACTCAAGCCGTATGCGCTGAACAAGCACACTCGGTCGAGTTAAAAAGCTTCATACTCGCGGGGAGGGATGGATTAATCTAGAACTTTGAGATCTAGTAGGAAAAGAAACATTCCCTGGTTGTGCGTCTTGGCGTGGCCGGCAACTCGGTAATGAAGCTGAGCGAAAGCGTGCCACCATGTTCTACCTTGTACTTTGACCGATGGTTTCTTCGGTTCCACCGATGAATGAGCTTATGAAGAAACAAGTTTTTGCCACCGGGACAATAATAAAAAACCGAGTTCTCAAAGAGGCTACTTTTTCCAGCGACAAGGACCTGGTGAAGAAGCCGCAAGGAGTTTGCGAGCAGTTGATGCGGTAGAATGATAAGCTGGCATGTTCGAAGTGGGTTGACAAGAAGCCCATCATTATGGTATCGTCTGCCTTCGGAAAGGAGCCAGAAGACTTGTGCAAAAGATGGTGCAAAAAGGGAAAGAAATACATTGTAGTCGCCTGCCTGTCAGTCCTCAAACACTATGAGAAGATTGGAGTAGACTTGCTCTGAAGGACTCCCTCGAAAGCACACAGCGGAGAGCGGCCCTCGCCCTGTACAAGTGATTTTCCATCCTCGTGCCACGCAGCCTCCAGGGAGACCACCACCATCAGGCTCCTGCGGCACGCCAGGTGGCACAGCCTGCAACACCGTAGGGATGTAGCCTCAGTCAGGTTGCTCTGCCTCCTTGTGGGCACTAGTCCCCCTGAAGTCCCTTTTGCACCACGACTGAACAAACGCATCGGCAGGCTGTAGCTTCCTCTAGCGCAGACCCTGCACCACGGCAAGTTGTGCCTCACGTGCTGCAACCATATGGAGGTCACCTCCTCCACACTTGTCGGAGACGTCCCTCAACAACTGCGATGACATTCGGGAGCTGTGCAGAGCAATCCCATTTTCCTCATAGTGTGTGTGTGTCTGTGTATGTATGTGTGTGTTTGTATGTGTCGGTGTGTGTGTCTGTGCTTCACCTCTATCGTATTGGCAGGCATGTCTCGGAGTAAGCATGTCCGTGGCCGAACGGTTATCGTGCCTGGCTCCACACACAAAGGTCCATAGTTCGATTCCTGGGGGCACAAGTACCTCTTCGTTATTTCTGTGAATGTCGCTGAGAACACTTCCTTGTTCAATGTCTGAATGTCCAATGTGCCGAACCTTCTACGCCGATTGTTCCAGAAGCCCACGCATGTAAAGGGGCTCAGCATGGCGAGCCAGAGCCAGTCTCGTCCCAGCGCTCGATCCTGCTGTTCTGCCGACATCTACGCTAACCTTCTTCCATTTTGTTTTGGGCGCAAGTTCGCCCCGAGAAACGTTTAGTTTCTCCAGTTAATTTGCCGCCTCATCGTTCGTCATTCGTGACAGTATCCCTCTACTTTCCTTTCCTAGAGTCTATTTATGCGCCGCCAAGTCGGTGTCAGGGGCACAAAACACGCATGGGCGCAATGCCTTCCCTGAACACCTGCACACCAGCAGCACTGTGCAAGAAAGAGTGCAATGAAATACCATACAATATATTACAAAAACAATTTTGTTTTTACGTTTTAAAGAACTAAATACTTCATATAAATTGGACAATAAACATATCATGTTGGTACGTTTGTCTCGAGTCTCAGGAAGATAAGACTATAACCAATTTTCGTTTATCTTTTTTCGTTTTTTTTCTTTTTTGTATTAAATTGTTTTTATGCGACTTATTTTTTTTATAAAAAGCTATTTTTTAAATGACTGCCACTGCAAAGGTGCTTTCAAGAATTGCGTTTAACAGCATAAATGATGTTAAAACATTGTAGTGGCAAACTTCCATAGAAAAGAACTATTAAATCTTTAAAATTTTTCCTTTTTTAATTTCAGTTTATGTTTATAGTTGTTTTGTTTCGAGTTATTCGTTAGATTAGGCTTTCCAGGAAGTCGGGCATAGCAGGGGAATGGTTAGATGCGCCAAGCGCTGTCAAAGACGTTTCAAACACGACCCTTACTTCTGTGAAACGAAAGACCATGTACATTGACATTGTTCTTCCTCCATGCGTTGATAATTCACGTAAAATGCCTGCAAAGTGTCAACAGTCTTCTACCACTCCGTCTGACAGGGTAGACAGTGAGAGTGAAATCAATCAAACTATTCGTCGAGAACTATGAAAGGGTTCAGACTACGATCCAGGAGCTTTTACAAACTCCAGGATTGCTTAGAGATGATCAGAGAGAAATTATAAGAGGTTATGAGAGACAGCCACAAAAGTTTCAGACTTACTTCCGACTGAAAATGTCAAAAGAACTGTTTAATCCGTGTGAACAATTTGCCAGGGCTCTTCAGAGTCCCAAATATAGTGCAACAGGAACCAAAAAGGTAGCTAAAGCACTGTGTCAGACCATAATGAAGCTCGGAACAGAAGACGGCTTTGATCGATTCTTGAGGAAACAAAAAATGCTACCACAAATTTGGGCCTTGAACAGAGGGAACCCGCAGTCGCCAGATGCGTAAAACCGTCCTCGTGATTTGAGCAGACAAATATGCCTGCACCTGCAGTGGTACTGGATGCAAGAGCGAACTTTTGAAAGGAGTTCTGTGCAACAGCTGACTGTGTGACATCAGAAATAAAAAAATCGGTTCTATTAATCTGGCATAGAGCTTCTGGTAAAGCTCGAATGTACGCTCGTCAACGGTGCACGTGGACAGCGATTAACCGAGCAGGTACTGAGAGAAGCGCTCGGAGTCCATAGCACTGATTTTGGTATGGAAAGGCTCGTGGCACAGCCTGCACTCCTCCCAACAGTTGTTTCTGGGGCAGATGTGACCGTAGCTGAAGATGTCGTGGAAGCACTGAGGGACAAGTCTCAAACTATTTTTAATGCTTTGAACCAGGCTGTCAGAGTTGTGCAGCTTTTGTTGACTGTAACCATATCAGCGGCATCAGGAGAGCGTTTCTTTAGTGCACTCCGGCGAGTGAAGACATATCTAAGGAGTCACAAGACGCAGACCACTCATATCATTCTTCTGCATGCCCACCGACAAAGAACGGAGAAGGCTGTCTCTGCATGAATTCAACGAATTTATCACGAAAACGGCTGAACACTCGGCAACGTTTGGTACGGGCTAGATATTTGCATTTTGTTTCTTTCCTACCCTACTAATTATGGTTCAAAACTGAGCATTGCATGTTTGTAATCGACAGACCCCAGCATTTTTTATATCAGTCAGTTATAACTAGGCTGTATACTTTCCGGTTTTAACCAAAAACACCGATATACATCCGCCGGTGTCGAAAATACAAAATCGGTTAAAAACGAAAACACTGTTTTTTAATATTTTCGAGCAAGCGCTGGTTCTTTTCTCACTGAGAAAGACCTGCATACTTCCTAGTTTTAACCAGAAAACACCAATAAACAATCGCTCAAAATAAAAAAACACCAATTTCTAAATATTTTTTTCTAGAAATGTTTTTCACTGAAAAATCCTACGCAAACTTATATTATCCGGAATAATGCACTTTTCCTGTCTTCCTTTTGAGACCTATGTTGTCTTGGACTCTTGGAGGACAGTAGCTTTGTTTCACTGTTCTCCAAAGTCAGCGGTCCTCCAGGGCCGCCGAGCTTAAAGATCACCATCAGTGGCCTGAGACAGGCGGGTAGCCAGGGGGGAGTGTTTAGGTGTCAAACAAAACACCCTCTGTAATTTTACTTCATTATATGTATATATAATATTTTTCTGTCTTTTTGTGTGTCTGTGATTGCACCAGCACCTTGAAACACCCCCGAAATAATTCTCTGGCTGCGCCACTGGCCTAAGAGGCTAGTCACAGCTGACCACTACTGTCCCAAGCCTCGTTGGATGTTTTGGGGCTTCCCGTGTCCAGCGCAAATGTTGAGCGAGCATTCTCGAAATTTCGCGTCGTCAACCAGGAAGGAGCGGGCATCAGTGACAGACACGAGCCTATGCATGCATATACTACAATAATCAAGTATGAAAGAGACTGTGTAAAATATGTAAATAAATTTTGGTCCGTTTTTCATCTTCGGTGGTAGTGTACATTCGCAATTTTTACCCCCGATAATCACCGTTTTTAGCGTCTGGACGAGAGAATTCACCGAAAAACACCGGTAATGGTGAAATAAACAAACACCAATAAACATCCGCCGATTTTTGCCATAAATACACACCGGAAAGTATACACCCTAGTTATAAGTGTATTTTTAATTTCTTTGATCATCCCACATAATCGCATTGCCATTTCTGTATTGCAATACGTTACTGTAGAATATTTTACCACTGTGTAAGGCACATTTGACTGTGTATAATACATGTACCTTCCTTGTTCGCATTTATCACATTTTTGCTTCTTTGCATTGTTAAATTTGTCATCTCTTCATTGTATAAAATCAATCGACTTACCGTTCGGTAAATTAAATTTTGCTTGCATGTGGCAGTGCTCAACTAAAAGCATTTGTCTATCTGTGTGGAAGGGGGACTTCTCCCTTCGTGACACTATTAAAGGGAAGTACATCTTTCCATTGTTCGTTTTGTGTGCGAAATGAATGAAAAGCTTGTTTGAAATTGTAAATGCTCACTTTATTGAATAAACATTGTTCGGAAATATCTTCTTATTTTTATTTATGTATGCTTGTTTTTGTTTCAAGACGTTTAATTAACGTCGACTAGTCATGTCACGCTAGATATACATTCAAAATGCAAGCCTTCTTGTCAGATAGGTTAATATTTAAAAATAACACATAAGGGACGGAATAGGAAACGGCTATTTGCAAGCAGTTGGGAACAGTCGTATACTTATCTGCAGTCCGTCTAATGATTTAGAGCCATTTTAAGTTGCCCATGCATCGCTATAAAGCAAGTAATCAACGTAATAGGACAACTAATGCTGCGTAGAATTAATGTTATTTTGATAGAATATTAGATGGGCACTTGTTTTCTGTTGGCAAGAAAGTAGTGCATTGTAGAAAAACAAGCGGCTAATCTAGTTTCCAACGTTTCCAGCCTTTGCGACGGCAAGCGATGGCTACTGCATTGTTTTTTTTTTCTGAAGACGCGACCGGTCAACGCCGCTCCTCTATTCTTCGAACCAGTCTGTGAGCGTGACTGCAACTACTGCGATATGTGCTGCGACATGGAGCCTGAAAGCAACAACAAACATAGAGTACAATTGACAGAGCAGGAGACATTCGCAATGATTAGGCTGTGGCAGGACCACCTCAGAGATCTACGTCACACGAAGCGGAATGTTAAGGTGTACGCTGCGATTGCTGAACAATTGTGTGCAATGGTGCTCAAAAAGGAACACAAAAGAAGTAAAAAAAAGATTGAGAACCTTGGCAAGAAGCACAGGTTGGTGTTACTTTATAGCTATGAAAGTGGCCTCTTTTGCAATCTCACGTAATAGTGGTATGACGCCCGTTTTGTTGTATTGAAATTCAGATCACTAGAGAGCAACCAGATTTCGTGGTAAATTTATGCATGACTTGCACATGATGTTACGTTCTATCACTACTGTCAATGTTTCGTGATCCAAGTGTGTACTTAGGTAGCTCTCTTTCGTTTAGCATGCCATGTCACTCTATTGTCTGTTCTGCCGCTGGAATACTAGGAATGATTACTCGTTAAAACAAACACTTTGTGAGTCCCGCTTGCTTAATTCGCTTATTTTGCTCTCTTGTCAGATCCAGACTAGAGTTCGGCTCTATTGTGTGGAATTCGTTCACTGCATGTGATACAACCATAATTGAGACAGTTCAGAGGCTCCTTCTTTTGGTCAAAGGCATTTTTATCACCACAATCTTCTACTTGATAAACTTGGTCTGCAAGGTCTATCTACCACAAGGCTGTCATGCAATGCGATATTTTTGCACAAAATACTTGACAGCTTTAATGTACAATGGATTTAAAATGTACCTGCTCGTTTTAATAGGACAGTTCTTACTTTTTGCCCACACAATCGACATACGTCATCACTAATAACAAGAATGCAAACATGCATGAATAATTTTAGTCATGGAAATCTGTTTTTTAGAACTATATGCTAATTTCAAATGCAAACTGCTAAAGATGATTTACCATCTTTAGTTACTGCATTTTTACTTTTCATCTGACTGTCATGTGCATAATGATTATTTATAGTTGAGCATGTTTTAGGTATGTATTGCGATTTTTACCTGTGCCACATTACAGGTAGGTTGCTTATGGGTGCAGAAATAAAGACACGATGATGAGCTATTTACTTTGCTTCTAGGCTTCTTAGCCGGAAGAAGACAATGGGTGCAGGTGGGATAACGTGGACATTCTACCGGGACCTGAACCGTTTCCTGGGCTCCTTGCCTGCAAACGATGCCAGCCTCATGGAGGAGTCCGGATGTAGCAAAGGTGACTCCGTTGAGCACTTGACTACATTCCTGGGGCAACCACTTTTCTATGAGCACACAGACCCACAGAAATATAAACTTATTGTGGATGTAAGGGTGGATTGCTAAGCTAGTTGGTTGGTAAACGACAGGATTAAAAAACAGCGCAAAAGGACAGGACAAAAGTAGAAGGAGCACACAGGACCGACGCTGATTGAAAACTAAAAGTTTGTCAGTCAGCATCTGTCTTGTGTGCATTATTGTGAATGAGTGGACTTTACTTTGAGTTGTCCAAGCCACGTTGTGGAAGGTGCTGTTGAGCGGTGGCCACCGTCCGGGTGGGTGTAGTCTCCGTCCTTTTGGGCCTCTCAGTTGCCACTGCTGGTACTAAGCCGAGGATATGTTTGGTGTGGTCATTTAGCTGCGGCCATAAGGTAGTTCGCAGGTATGGTGGTGGTCAGCCCAGCTGTCCCGTCTGTGGGGGATGTGGTGCGGTAGCTGTGTTTGTTTGAAGGATGTATACGAATTTTATGCTCTCGGGAATTTTCAGTAGGTGCGTCGGTTGTCTGCAGATTGTGCCGTGCAGACTTTGTATCCGGGTCGTCCTTAGGAGGTTTTGTATGTAGTGAAATGTCGTGTCGCCTGGTAGTGAGTCAACCTGTGTCACAAGAACGGGTTGTTTGCATTCATCTGCTGCTCGAAAAAAGTGAAGTTTGCATCGGTGGAACTCGCAGTGGTGGCAATTCCAACTAAATTATGTCCTCCAATGTAAATATTGCTCTAAAGATTTTTTTTTTTTTGTCAGGAAGTTTGTTTTGTGCCATGTTCCAACTTGGCTGTATAAAAGAATATTTTCTTTGCAGTTACCCTTTAACAAAAAAACATGAGCGGGATTGAAACTGGCAGAAGGAACGGGAAAAAGAGCTTTTCCCATAGACCTCAAAGCACAGTGCCAATGTTTTACCAAGAGACTTGGTGAATTGTCAGCAAAGCCACTTTAGAGCCTACTAAAAGTATTTCTCCTCATAGTTTTACTCTCCAAGACGTGCTTTAATAATTGGAGCCTTCATTACCCTTTTCTAGTGCTTTGTGACCTACACAAATTACTGGCAACTATACCAGAGGTGCACAAACTTTTCAAGACCACAACACCTAAAACGAAGCCTCCCCAAGTCAGCCTTTTGGGCCGATAATACTTATACAGTCGCCGACCGATTTTTCGGACTCTGATTTTTCGGACTTGTTCGATATTTCGGACCTAAACGCAGAACCGTGACTTACCCCATAGAAATAGTGTATATTCACGACCAATGTTTCGGACAGCTTGAAGTCCGAAAGTTCGATTATTCAGACAAAATCGTCGCAGCGATCGGTGGAAAACACCACCGAGAAGCGGCCATTTTGAATTTTATGTTGTTGGCTGCAAATGGATTGGCTTGGCTTGGCAGCGCTACTTGAGTACTCTTGAGTTTTACCACTAGGTGACGCTATGCTAGCCCTTTTTCCCATTTAGCTGCACGTCATCATCATCATCATTGTCCTTTTGCTTTGTTTTTACGCGTTGTTCCGTTCCTTCGCGTGACGCTATGGTGTACTAGAACTGGGCAGTGTGTCGTCCGCGCCGAGAAGCAACGGAGGGAGGAGGTCGGCGCAGCGATGACGGCGCGCAAGGACGGCAGGGGGCGCTGCGGGTAACAGGCGTGCTCCTTTCCGCTCGGATTGCCGTGTGGTCGTACTGCTTGTGATCGCGTGGTTCGCGTCGTCGCTCTGTTTTGCTGCAGTGTTTTATTTTTTAATGGTTGAGTGAAATGGATTGCAATCATCGGTGCCGTTCAGTGGCATCTAGACAACGCGTGCAATGACGGAGGGACGGCGGGACCAGAGGGATAGGACGTGTTTTGCGCCGGGGCAGTGATTTCCCTACACTCCCCCCCCCCCCCCCCCTTGTTTTTCCGAAGGCACCCCCTTAATTTGCAACGACTCCTATATTCTCAATGCTCCCCCCCCCCCCCTAAAAATTTAGACACGCCCTCTAATTTCAATTTCTGGGGAAACCCCTGTGCCGGAGTGCAACAGTGGCTACCGGTCCCGCAGAGAAGCCCGTTCCCTTTTTCGTACCCCTCTCGAGTTCGATCGGCGTGAGACGTTCCCGAAACATTAAAAGGAGTGACAGGGAGACTCTGCTTCATGTAATGCAGGCAGTCATGACAGTCGTGCTCCACATTTTTTTTTTCTTCGGACTTTCCGCACCTGGTAAAGTATCTGCTAAATCGGTTTTATAGACACTGGCTTCGACACACCGAAGGGTCCTGTGCACGCTGACTGCATTAGAAAGGCTTGGAGAAGTGACTGTGAAAATGTGACGTTGAAGGTTATGGGCCTCACATCAGCAAAGTATTGTTTTTTTTTCCTAAAGGCTTTGACAAGATGAGGGCTGGCCCCGCACTCCGTCTCTTCAATGAGGAGGTGCTAAGAAGCCTATTGTTTTACCGCAAGGAAATTGAAAGGTCTTGTGGCCCAGCGCAAGAGACTGAGTCAATTATCCTGAAGATATCGAAGCTTATCAAGATCATGACCTCACGCTGGAGAATGTGGTGGTACAGAACGCCATAGGCGCCGACTACGGGGGAGGTCGGGAGCCCCCTGTAGTCTTTGGGCTCCCGCCTCCGGAATCTTTGGGTGCACCTCGTTAATCTCATCTGTGCGCTGGAGCCCACTGTATAAATAAAAATTTATCTGTGCGCCCTGGTGCTCACACATATCCTAGCTGGCGCTCAGTGGATAAATAAAAATGTATCCACTCTGGTCACTACCAAAGCTGGTGAGTGGATAAAATTTTCAAACTATTCGCACAGTCCTGTTCGAAGACCCTACGTAGTATTAGCAAATACGATAAAGGCTAGTGCTGGAAATTCCTTCGAAAGCCAATGGAAGTAGTTGCGAAGACGACAGTGGCACTTCTATAGCGTACCTGCAGCCTACGGCTGTCGAGGACATAATACGTTTTGTAAGCCCCATTTTGTTTTCCCAAACGTTGAAACAGTGCATTACGTTAGTGCGCTTGAACCACGGAATACACTGATCACAACTGTACAGTGATAGCTAAATGATAGGGTCACAAAAGCAGCCATTTGTTTAGGTATCATGCCTGCCGTCAGCATGCTTATTCTACGTTATCCAGGGGATTACACACGTTTGGGACGTCTCTTTCAAGAGACGTCCCGAACGTTTCCAGGGGGGACTTTCCGTTTATTCAGAACGCAACGCTGTTAGCGCGAACAAGCTATCGCCGGTTTTTCTATAAGAAACCAAAGGATCTCAGCAAAGTTCTTTGCTGCGGAAAAAGCTCATTCGGGTCTATAATGTAGGCGATAAAATTTCGTCCTCGCTAATACTCTTTCGAAGTAAATGAGGAAAAAGCGCTAATGTCGTGTTCGCGCTGGCAGTGTCGCGATGTGTACTGTGGCGTCCTGCCCGAAGATGCACGTCTCGGGCAAAGCATTTGGCAAAGAAAGTGCGATAAATAATATGTGAAACAGCAGAAATAAAGAGTACTGTAAAGAGTTAGCCAAACAATACGAAAGAATTGAACCAGTGCGGAACGCCAGGTCAGTCAAGCGCTACCGCTGCCTGCGCTCCGCACTCCGGCAGCACGCCTACTACACGTTGCGCCCTCTCGCGGCCGCCGATCCGGTCATCGCAGAAAGAGCCCTCCCTCCGCCCGCGCTCGCGACACTGCCCAGTATTCTAGTACACCATAGTGACGCGTCGCCAGTCGCCATTTTGCGCTCGTAAATTTGCGCCTCTCATCTTGTTCGGACAACGCTGGCTTGGACGTAATGGCCCCATCTGTTGTTCTGCCACCGCGATGTGTCGTTAAGAAGCGCAGAAAGTACTCGACCATAACGCTAGAAAAGAAGGCAGCGATTCTCAAGCTAACAGAAAGTTGCCGAACGGAAACGGAGGTGTAACCTGAAACGAGGCACCATTTACGGTTTTTTTAAGATCACTTGGAAGTAATAAAGGCAAGTTTTTCAATCTGCCGATTTTTCGGACTGCTCCATTATTCGGACGTATTTTCGGTCCCGCGAAGTCCGAATAATCGGTCGGCGACTGTAGTAATGAAAAGATTACAGATCACTTTAGAGCAAAATAGAAAAAGCTTTCCAAAATAACATTATGCACCACCTGGATACATGAAAATATTCTATGCGACCTTCATTGCTGGCCATTTGACAGAAACGGCAGGTGACAGGTGTACCTGCTGTTTCTTTAAAGAGGCATCAACTCTCGATGTAATTTTGCAAATGGCTACTCGGATGTCTAGTTCCACTAAAGCTCATGAATGATTTTCTGTCTAGTTTGCAGCAGCCCCAGCATCCCCTTGTCATCTCCTGCTATACAATTCCTTCCCAGTTCCAGTACACTTCTCAGTCACAGATGTCAAGGAATCTTGTGGACACTTCTGTTTCCGTTATTGGTGTTAAGAAAGTCCCCAAGGGCACTGGATATTTTGTGGCTCTGTGCCCTAAGCTGCCTTTCAATAATTCTGAGAAGCATGTGCTGCAGTAAATTGTAGAAGGCTTGTTTGTCAAGGTTAATGCTCGAAGATTTCAAAAAGTGGTGTCAGCCCTTCAGCTTCTTGGAGGCCTCTCAATCCCCCCTCCTGGAATTGCATGTCATCACAAATTCAAGCTCAAGTACAAGAATGAAGAGCTGTACATGCTGCACCATAAGCTTTCACCCCTATCCACACCGAAGTGGCATCAAATTAAATTGTCCTTTTTTTGCATGTTGTGCTTGGAGTAGTCTACAATGAACTACCTTCACAACCACAAAGCTCTTTTCCTGGTGTCAAACTGAGGCCCAAGCATCACTATATGGTGCATTAAAGTGATCTGATTCAACAGTTTGGGCCATTGTGCCATGAATGGACTCTGAGATTTGACAGCAAGCAGCAATACTTCAGAAACTGTTTTCGCTCGACGAGGAATTACAAAAATGTGACAAAAACACTGAGCAGAAAGGCATCAGTTATTTCAAGCATTTTTGGCTTCTCAAGGTTTGTTCAGGCCAGATGTTGAGCTTGTGAAAAAGGAGGCTCGCAAGCATCCAGAAGAAGCTTCTCTGCTTTCTGGTGCCATTAGAAGTAGAGAGCCAACGAGGGATCATATATTTTACACAAAGGCTGTAATTAAGGGAACAACCTACTGTATCAATAACTATCTCCTTATTTCGAGCAATTGTTTGGAAGTCCTGTTTGGAATTGTAATTAGTAATGAAAGAAATGACTCAGGTGGGGCTATTATTTTGTGCTTTGGTATGTTCCGGCAACTTTCCTGCCAGCAATGTGCATGTACAGCCTGCAGACCGAAACTCAGGACGTAGTTTGTGCCAGCAACAAAGGGCTTCTTGATCCTACACTTTACCAGCCCCAGCCCCCAGCCCCCCCCCCCTTCCCCCGAAATCTTTCATCTTGCTAGGACTTCCTCTCTCCCCCTCCCTCCGCTGTCCGTCCGGGCTATGAGTACGCGGCACTGCTGTGCCTCTGCATCGGCGGCGCGCGGGGAGCAGCGTCAAGAGTGTGGAGCGACGTTCCAGCGGCGCGCGGAGGTGCGTCGCAGCCATTTATAGAGCCGTTACGGCGCGGAGGAAATTTCTCTGCCGCTTTCCGCGACGGACACGGACAACGCCTGCTCCGCTCATTGGGACAGTTAATGCTCTCGCATTACTATTGTATAAACGTAATGTACAACACGTTACCAAACGTTGAAAGTACCAAATTTATATTTTATGATTACCCCGTAACCGCGAGACCACAATGCCGTCCCACATTCCCCGTAGCGCTAATTGATGCAGGGAGGGGTGAGCCCCTTGTGAGGCGCTTCAAAGTCAGCAAAGAAGCCCCTCAGTAACACCCATGAAGATGATTTTCGGAGCACTTGCATCTGTGCAGAGATATTCCAAGACTGCCGGATGCAGTAGGGGTGGACGTATATGTTTCTTCGAAACACAAATAAATTTGCCTTGAATCCCACTATCAAACCAGGTTCATGAGAGATGTGTGTTTTCGTCGCTTTTTGGGGTAGCACAAGGGGGACTTGAGCTCGTGTTAAGGCAAGACACTGGTTCTAAAATCGACTTTTTTGTTTATTATTAGATTATAATGAAAATCAGTGTGTATATGTGTTTTGGCTTCCTCTTTTCAAATATTCAATTAGTTCTGCGATATCTCAATTACTTTTTGAGTTACGAAGAAAATAATGAAGCCTAATTAGGTCATTTCTTACGACTCGTTAAGGAACTTTCTAATAAGAATTTTTTTGCATAAGTGATATGGATTCGTAGCTAAAGACCTGCTATGCAAGATGATGCTATTTATATGTTTGTAAAGATGGATCATTGTATAAAACTAGTCTAATTAGTTCAAGTACACTATTTACAAAGCCTAACGAGGTCACATTATCACTAATAAAAATCTTTTCGGGCCCATACTGTCATACAAAAATAGCATCACCCTGCAGTTCATTTCTTTCTGAATTCAACGGTATAAAGTTCATAGAAATCCTTGAAGAATAACCCCATGAAAACATCCGTAAGGCTAGGCATGTAGACGAAAAATGCGAAGCTGAGAAAATTGCAGTTGAAGTTTTGACACTCATTGCATAAAATTGTGTAAGGGATCCTATGCAATAATGTTCAGCAATAGGAAGCATAGGTCTATCTAAACAAATTGAGACAAAAATTTCTGCAATCCATTCACGGGAACCTTTAAAAAGTAATATAAAACTGAGAAATAATTTGACTGCAATGTAAAATAAAATTATAAAAAAATGAGTAGACTCTATAAGAGACAACGGGAGGAGGCACCAAAGGTTGCAAGCCCCGAAAGCAGATTTGTTTGGCCCTAAAAAGGGCCTTTGTTCGTGTAGCACTTGAAAGGGGGCCCCCTCACAGCTGTCCGGGACTGTAGTCGCCAGCTGTTCCGGTTTTGTGCTGCCTGGAGAACCTCTGCTTTGCATTGCTGCTGCTCTGGTGGACAGCATTGGCCTTACGCAAACGCAGATTGTCCTTCTCCATGCTGCGGCGTACGAGGCAGTCACCGGCAGCATAGCCCAGGCTCGCAGCAACGGACTCGTTCATTGCCCGCCTGCCCTGATTGTAGACGGCAACAGCTTCGGCAGCAGCCCTCTTGACGCTGTCCAGGGAGGCATTGGCGTTCTTCGATGTTTGCGTCCAGATGACCGAATGCAGGCTCTCGCTGGCATTCTGCGTCTTGCCTTCACTGCACCGTGCCAGCAGGTTTTCATCACTGAGCCTTGCAAACACTGGCTCGAGGGCAGCCCGCACACAATCTGGAAGAGGGTTCTTGTGCACAGGTGGACGCTCGTTGTTTGCCAGGGCTCTGTTGAATTTGCACCATGACTCGGGTCCGTCGGGGCACTTCCTGTGGTCTGGGGCACTGTCCGTAGACGTCATGTGCAGGAGGGTGGCTTCCACTGCCCTCTTCATCCCTGGCACATTGTTGCTGTTGCTCCTAAGGGCATAGCTGTAGTAGTTTTGAATCTTCTTGATTCGGTCCTGCGTCAGTCTGCCCTTTCCGCCGAGAGCTTCACCCTGGGCCTTCTTCTTCTCAAGAAGGTTACGCAATGCAGTCCCCATCCGCTTGTGCACATGATTGATGCAGTCCTTTTTCTCGACCTTGACGAAGCCGTAGACTTTTGCCTCAGTCAACGCATGAAAGGTCCGGCTGTCTCCATCCGAGAGAACTGTGGTGTACCTCAGTCCGTGCTTGGCCAGGGATCTTTGAAACATGGTCAATGCAGCCTCCACTTCCATCCGACCTGAATTACAATCTATGTTCCTCTGGCACTCGTGGGCTGCATACCAGTCGCCGTACCTCTCTTCCTCCGGCTCCGGTCCCAGGGCACATCCCAGGCAAAAGTTGGAGTAGACCACATGGTCAAGAACTAGGCCGGAATACAGCTCGACAATGCAGCCCACACCAATGTGGGAGCTGCGTCCTCTCGTCATCCAAGATCCGTCGAAGATCACGTCGATGTTGCCGACAGGGTTCAAGAAGTCTTCATACAGTCTCTTGACAACTTCGGAGCTGGCAGCTTCACTTGCGCTTGCTGATTTTTCGCAGGCTTGCACAAGGGTCTTCAAGTGTCCCTGGAAGGTCTTGTGGTGCAGGCCGCGGTGGGACAAGTTCATGCACGCACAGAAGTCTGCGAGGGCAGTGACTCCTTTCCCAATTGACTGAATCCCCTTCATTGCCCTCATGTTCACTTCGAAAGGGGTGATCTTCGCTGTTCCGGCAACTCTTGGTGAAGAGAACTGCTTCTTCTCGAACTCGCATGTGGCACAGACGAGCAGAAGCTTGACTGCCAAGCCATACTCTTTGTCCGTGGCCTTGCTAAGCGTCAGGGTTCCCGCACCGCAGCTTCCGCACTTCGCCTGCGCAAAGAGGTCGTTGAGTACCTTCATGTCCACTACAATGAACTGTGTCCCAGCATCGCGTGTCTGGACTCCTGCGGTGACGCCGAGAAGGTCGAATTTGCGCTGGGTCGCCGACTTTCCCGATAGCGCACGCTTGCATTCGTCCGATCGTGCGACTCGTTGCGCCTGCTCGGCCGTGGAGTAGTATGCGGTGTCGACACGATCCGCGCTAGCAAAGCTCGACGAACTGCCGCTGCTGCTTGGAGCCGCGATGTCTTCGGCTGATGTTTCCGGAAGATCCAAAACGTCCGGCGCGTCCGGCGGTGCCGATCGCGGTGGCGCACTTGCAGCAGACACCTTCGGCTTCTTGTTCCATGGCCGTTTCGTCTTCCTTCCGAAAGCTTGCCGCGTGCTCGATTTCAACCGAGCGTCGTCCGGCATCTCGAGAACTCGAAGCGAAACGAAAAGTGCGCAACTTCGTAGCAAAACGAACCAACAATGTCCACGCAAGCGCGCAAACGGGAACTAAATCGTGCGCTTGACCACAGAGGAAACAAAGCAGACAGGCCTAAGGAGACGGGCCCGGGAGCAGACGACGCACCTTTCGCCAGCGCGGGAACGGAAAGGAGGAAAGGAGAAAAAGAGCGGAGGGGCGCGTTTCGGCCAATAGCAGGGGCGCTAGGCGCCGCGCGTGCTCTGACGTACGGGCACCTTGCTAGCCGGCCAATGAGCGATCGCGATAGGGGCCCTCGGAACCCGCGGAATGCGGACATTCCCCGATGTTGTCGCGATAACGAATGGCATGGGGACGTAGGGAAAAGAAGCGGCTTTCCAACAAGACCAAGATGGCCGCGATCCGACGAGCGATTGCGAAACGCGCGGGCGCGAAGTTCCACTTGTTTTCATTGAACTCGCTATCTTAGGCTCTGCGGAGGCATCGTAATTATCGTTTTTTTCATGCTTAGATATTGAATTCGACATTGAAACTTTGCAGGCAGGTACCTTAGAATATATTTAATCCAAATATGTTGGTTTTGAAAAACGTGAAATTTCGCGTTTTTCGACCATTCTAAGACCCGCGTCTCCCCTTAACAGATATTAGTTGTACTACAGGTTTTACTTGAGCTAGTTGGTACATACTTGAAATAGGGTCAGCTGAACAATTACAAATAAGAAAAACGAGAAAGCGAGGGGCGAAGAGGAGGGGATAGGAAAAATCAGCAGAACCCATCCTTTGGGAATGATTATCTACGTTAATGCGAATAGCATCAAACGGTGCGGAGTTATGCGCGTTCGTCAGGTGGCCGGCACACTCTAGATACGCCAGCCCACTCTTGAGGCGATTCTAAATTTGTTGACACTTTCACAGCCCTGCGCACGATCTCCGCAGCCCAGCACGTGCGTTTGTGTCACTTAGGAAGGCGAGCAAAGCACGCGCCATACGCACGAACACTCAAAATGGTACCGACCAGACTTTCTGGCGTCTCAGCTAGTCTCAACCAACAGTACTCTAAACGGTTGTTTATATCTTTACCATAGGACGCGCTTTACAGCGCTGTCACAGCTACCGGTGCGCGCGCGTTCCATGCACGAGGGCTCATTCCGCTCTCGTGAGCCTGAGCACGGCCGCTACATCACCCTCTCCCGAGCGCGGGAGAGGGTGCATGGAACGCGCGCGCACCGGTAGCTGTGACAGCGCTGTAAAGCGCGTCCTATGGTAAAGATATAAACAACCGTTTAGAGTGCGTTGAATGACTGCCTTCATAGCTCTGTGGTTAGCGCGTTTGCCTGCTGATCAAAGGGTCAACGGTTCGAATCCCAGCCGGCGTCGGTCTTTTTTATTTATTTATCGACCCGCGGCGTAAGAGGTTAGATAGCCAGATAGATACATAGATAGACGAAAAGTGTGTGAAGTATCCAAAGAATGCTATTCGCATTAAAACCG